>JAMPIV010005715.1:0-29291 GCA_024509875.1 Oreohelix idahoensis | reverse complement strand
GCATCAAAGCCCCCACCACTTCCTCCTTCAACACTGCTCTGGGAGCAGAGGATTCTGTACCACTTTGATTATCTTCTTGGTTGCCCCCTGTAGTTCCCGGTATTTCTGAGCAGATCAAAAAAAAGTACGGGCTTAGTGGCTCAGAGGTATGGCGTTCGCCTCTATTTCTAAAAGTACGGTACCGGGTTCGCACCCAGCACATGGAATATAATTGATGGACATTTTTTTCTCAGAACTTGTGGTTCCTAGTGATGTCATACTCCACCCTGATCTCCTGAGTAGTGAGATCGGATTGAGAGCTGTGCACGTTACTGGCAACCTTCTAATGTAAAACAAATTGCTGCAGTTGTAACGGCTTCAAGCACACATGGATGCTTAAGTGCTGGATTCCTGGAATGGATCAAACAACAGTGGTGGTTAAGCACTGTATAGCGGGCGAAAGGAGAAACTATTACTTTGAATGATATTTAGGTGTAAAAAGCCCTAGGTGTAAAATGAAAACTCTTTGTTCAATGTTCTCGACTTAATTAATACTGTACAGTATTTACATATTGTACATAAACACTATTCTCTTTCTACGTATTTAATTTTTCTGTTGTACATATTAAATGTTTTTTTCGTAAAATATATCACATGTTATTATGTACACACTATATATATATATATATATATATATATATATATATATATATATATATATATATATATATATATATATATATATATAATATATATATTATATATATATATATATATATATATATTATATATATATATATATATATATATATATATATATATATATATATATATATATATATATATATATATATATATATATATATATAGTTCTCTGTTTACGCGAGTTTCATTACGCAAATTCGAACTTACGTGCACCAATTTGTTAGCATTTTTGTTCTATTTACGCTGCAAACTGGAAGTTAGAATACCCTATAATTAGACAACATTTTAACAGTATTTTATCTGCGAGCCAACAGAAAGCGAGAGCAGGAGGCTACTTCATCAAGGGACTAAGATTTCCGCGATTTAAATCTCGTTGTTCAAATCTCGAACGTGTTTCCTAATAGTGCTAGTATATGCGTGTATTACGTACAGACTAAACGAACACATGCTAAATTGAGTATCTTTAGTTGTCACTTACTATTTTCAGTTAAATTAATTAATTAACTAATGTCTCAAACCGTGAAGCAAGTGATAGTCCAACAAACTGTGCGGGAAAACGAGAACGTGACCCTAACGCTAGATAAACAACTGGATGTTATGTAACGCTACGAAAATGGTTAGGCAACTGTGATGGCCCCTTTTAGGGCAGAGGTCCATCCACATCCTGGTATTGCATCACTCGCCAATTGGTGGGTCTGTGGGACCTCCACCAACGTTGAATCAAATATTTTAGGGACGTTCTCTGGGGTGGCGAGAAATTCTCTCTCCCCCCGCAAAAAAAAAATTCAAATTACCATTGCATTGACTATAAGTGAGAGCACTTTACTCACCATTAGAGACAATAAGGAAATAATGAAACATAGTATTAAATACGTCACATCATTATGTTCTTTGCTTCCACCTACATGCGAAATAGCACAAGGCAAAAAAATGGAAAAGTGCTGACAACATAGCTGCATCACCAGAGCAGACAACATGTTCCGATTAGCTTCAGGTTGATGTCGACAACGAACAAAAAGCTTCTATTATAATTTAAGAACAAAAGAAGGTGAAACAGAAGTATTTACAGAAAATTCTAGAGTGTTTATCACCCGGTTTAGAAAATTCAAGGCTTGCTATAGTTTCAATAACATTAAGCTTACAGGTGAGGTTGCTTCTGCAGACCAACAAGCTGCAAATAAATATTCAAAAGTTTTGGTGGAACGTATTCCCCTAACCTTACATGTATTTGAATGAGAAAATCCTGTTTCATTTACGCGACTTCTGTTTCCGCTAGGGTTTTGGGAACGTGTATATCCCGTAAACAAAGAACGATTTATATACTGTGTATATATATATATATATATATATATATATATATATATATATATATATATATATATATATATATATATATATATATATATATATATATATATATATATATATATATATATATATATATATATATATATATATATATATATATATTGTGATGTTTTGATGGCTATGACAAAAAAAGCACCATCATTGTGTACCATACGAATTCCCGGTGTTAAAATTGTTAAACTGTCATGTTGTGGATTTGTATTTAAATAATTATTTCTGATTTAGGTATTTAATATTTGAACATACGCCATAACATAACCGACGGATCAGTGTCTAAGTTGAACTTAGCGCACCTCATTAAAAAAGGAGGTAAATTTTAAGTGGTGAAAAAAAATGTTATGCGTTCACTAACAGACTCTTATTCAAAAAGAGCCAAGATGGAGGCCATTATAATGATGTTTGTTATGATAGCATTAATGTTAGGATTTAGTCTGCAAGAATTATGTCCCCTAATACAGGGCACCTTCATTGGACTGGATAATGACAACCTTGCAAAGACTGAATATCAAAGCATCTCACATCCTATCCTCCGATCCACTCCTAAATCAATCTTCTGTTCTGTTCTGTTCATTCACATATTCAATATCATTTAGTTCCCCAAAGACCGTAGACCTCTAACATTACTGTTATGTTCTGCTACTTCCACCTACATCACCTGCTACTTCCACCTACATCACCTGCTACTTCCACCTACATCACCTGCTACTTCCACCTACATCACCTGCTACTTCCACCTACATCACCTACTACTTCCACCTACATCACCTGCTACTTCCACCTACATGCACAATAACATAACGCAAGGAATGGAAATAGCTAGCAACATGGCTGCATCACAGAACAGACATCATGTACCGATTAGCTTCAGGTTGGTGTCGACAAACGCCTCTATGAAAATTTAAGAACAGAGAAGATGAAACAGGATAATTTACTGCTGTCAAGTCCTCATAAGGACAACATAGGCACAGATACATATTGGCGGTCGACAGCTTGGTGATAGCATATATGGTTATGCCGGAGAAGAACGGAAGCATGCCAGTCATACCACTCTTTTGTTGTTCATACGTACCTCCGGTGTCCATCTTGTAGTTGATAGAAGCTAACAGATCTTTTCATGACTTAGTTTTCATCACCATACTTCAGTAGACAGAGTTCAATACATTATTGAATGGCAATATCGCTCTGATATAATTGACGGACATCAGCCTTGCTTGAAAAGAACGTGCCTTGCCACAAGAACGCAAAAACTTTGAAGGAAACTACAAATTATAAGTGCGACAGACATGAGCTCATGAAAGTTGTTGAACAACGAAAGAGAGAGCTGGTTTTGTTCTCTGGCCTAATTTAACTTAATTGTGTAGAACCATTCTTCTAATGTGTATTTTATGAAATCTACATTTGTAACTTTATCAAAGTGTAGTATGTTCAATAGTTCATTAGAATAATCAGTTTCCGATTCATGTTATATTTCTTCGTCCTTGCATGTAACTTCTCATAATATACTTTAACAAAAGTCTTCTTGATGAACACAGAGATTATAGATCTTGTGTGTGTTTCTCTCACAAAAATCGTGTTTGAAAATTTATTCTTTGTTACTTCTTCACGTGAGAAAAAAACTAACTTGTTCATCAAAAATGACATGATCAAAGTGCTGGTTGAATCTGTATAGTTTGACGTGACATTCATTTATTTGGATGGCTGATGAGACCTGTGTGAATTAACGTTTGTCCTTGTTAAACAAGGGTTAAAACCAGAAATCTTCATTGGTTAAACTATAAAAATCTTCATTGGGTAAACTATACAAATCTTCATTGGTTAAACTATACAAATCTTAGCCTAAGTACTAATTGTCCCGTGTGGTATCCAGGGCCTCTGAGAAGAAACAGAAAGAGAAGGATTGTTGCTGCATCACGCAAGTCGTAAGAGGCAACTAATATGAGATTGTGTATGTGTGTGCAACTGGTAGCCTCATGATGTAAAGCAAACTGCTTCAGAAACCATGGGTGCTACAGAATGCTAATGATTTGATTCAGGCTTCCTGCAAAAGGAACGAAGTGCTGTAGTAGTTCTTTGTTCCATAAAGAGTTAAAAGGGAATAGATTGAAGAAGTAGTCATTACTTTTGAACATAGATAATATGGCTGTCGCGTGTTCTTTTGTGACTTTGTATAGTATAATATGGTATGATATGGCCAAGGTCAATGTTTCACGGACAGCAGCAACAATAACTTGAGTAATGAGTCTATAAAAAGCTGTAACATCTCACACGCTTTATTCACAGTTTACATACGACAGGCTCCATCAGTGGATATTTTTTTTTTTTTTTTTTTCCTTAACCAGCGGCACTTGGGCTTTCAGCCCTTCGGCCCAATGACGTGTCATTGCGAGGCTGGGGAACCTGAGGACTTTCCTTCCAACCCGGTCAGGAGCTTCGCTCCTTCCCATCCACAGAGGGTTTATCACAGGAGCCGTTCAGGCTATTCAGTCAAATTTCCGGCCGTAAACATTTCTTCAAACGCCGACGCCCGGGTTTGAACCATGAACACCTGGTCGCCAGTACAACGCCGAAGCCATTACACCAGCGCGGCTCCCATCAGTGGATATAAATGATGAGTAATAATCATTGCAAAACAGACTAACTGCCATGCGCTATCTTCTACATGAAGTATGGGCAATATGCCGTCATCAAGTCCTATGTACGCGGTACGATCATTTTGAATTCTAGTGTAAAATATCAATCAAAGAATGTCGTAATAATTCTCTGTCAGTTCCCACATTAATCTCTGGCATTCCTCATATCAAACATTTTCTGTGGAAGTACATACAGCAGCGGACACTAGGCATAAGAGCAGGAGCTCACACGTAAACGTCTTGACACCTCGAGAACACTGGCGAAAGTCCCTTAGCAGAAGTTAAATAACGTCTGCTCTGCACGCGCATCTGCGTAATTATTTCACGTGACGTCAATTTAATATACTAGCGCTCCGTTCAAGAGGTTACTCCATTTGATTACAGCGACGTTCCAAACTAATGAACGCGTCGCGGTGTGCAAAGGGAGATATAACAATGGCATTAGAAAAATGTGTGCAAATTGTGCGAGTATGTGCAGCTTGCATCACTGCGATCTGAAGAGTTACATGTCATGCAGAGGTGGATCTACTATGAAGCTAACTAAGCTTGAGCTTCAGGGCTCTCAAGTCCAGTGTTCTCTATAATACGTTTCTTTCCCACCCCCCACACTTTTTTATTATAAAAGGACCCCTCCAAGAATTCAAACTTCATGGCCTCCAAAATTTAGATCCGCCACTGTGTCAACCACTTACTTTACCAACCATGCGAGGGTTGGGAATACTGCAGACACTCTTTCTAGATATTAAGGGGCATAGTAGAACACAGCCGGGGAGCCGAGGTAGCATAGTGGTTAGTGCACTGGCTTCCTAGCTCAGTGGTCTATGGTTCGATCCCCAGATGAGGTGTGATATTTTTAGGCCGCAAACGGCTCCTGTGTCGACCCAGCCTCAAATGGGTAATAGAGCAACTCTGGGAAGGTTAAGGCGGTCAGCGTGATGCTGACCACATCACCCCTAGTGTGCCGACGGTCAAGAAAATATGGGCCTAACACCATATTCCCAATATGCCTCAATGGGCGTGTAACGGGATCCTTTTTTAGAACGCAGCCGGCCAGATTATAGGAAGATTGTGAAAACGGTTTTGATTGGTGCAAGTTTTCTGTTGTAGCGTAATAACTCTTAATTATAACAAAGGACCCGATTTCTAATTACGTGATCTTTTAAAGCCTATTTGTTTTGTTCGTTTTCAAATATATGTGTAAGTATGTGTGTATTTGTGTTTATATGTGTGCGCGTGCAAGTATATTCGCAGACACAACTTTTAAACAAAATGTATTTATCAAGTTTCCTGTCTCTGTGTGGACACAGTAGAAACTGTCTCACATTGTTAATAACTTTCTTTGTATTTTTTCTGCCATGCGTTCAGTTTGTGTAATAAAAATCTAGAAATTTCCTCTGTTTTTGTTCTTCTTGGTGATTCTATTTATGTTTTAACATGTGTTAGTAATATGTTTTATATTCTATTTTAAAGCAAGAGTTATTTGCTGTTTGTCGCATCTTTACAACAAAAACAACAACCAAAACGCGACAGTCTTTTTTTTTAAATTGGTGCTTGCCGAAAATAGAAGAAATGAAGTGGCATGACAAGATCACTAATGTGGAACTGATGACAAGATCACTAATGTGGAACTGATGACAAGATCACTAATGTGGAACTGATGACAAGATCACTAATGTGGAACTGATGACAAGATCACTAATGTGGAACTGATGACAAGATCCCCAATGTGGAACTGATGACAAGATCACTAATGTGGAACTAATGACAAGATCACTAATGTGGAACTGATGACAAGATCACTAATGTGGAATTGATGACAAGATCACTAATGTGGAACTGATGACAAGATCACTAATGTGGAACTGATGACAAGATCACTAATGTGGAACTGATGACAAGATAACTAATGTGGAACTAATGACAAGATCACTAATGTGGAACTGATGACAAGATCACTAATGTGGAACTGATGACAAGATCACTAATGTGGAACTGATGACAAGATCACTAATGTGGAACTGATGACAAGATCACTAATGTGGAACTGATGACAAGATCAACAATGTAGAACTGATGACAAGATCACTAATGTGGAACTGATGACAAGATCACTAATGTGGAACTGATGACAAGATCACTAATGTGGAACTGATGACAAGATCACTAATGTGGAACTGATGACAAGATCACTAATGTGGAACTGATGACAAGAACCAGACAAGTGCCAGTGAAAGAAGAGATGAGAAGAAGACGATGGCGATGGATATGACGCACACTGAGGATACCTGTTGATAGCATTGCTAGATAGGTCTTGTTTTGGAATCCCCAGGAAAAGAGAGATAGAGGAAGACTAAAGAACACACGGAAAAGACAACTGGAGACAGACATGAAGGGGATGAAAAAGACCTCGAACTGTTGACCAAACAACAGGTAAACTCAGCATACGTTTGTTGAAGGCTTATGTTACTTGAGAGCTGAAGTGATGATGATGGTGGTGACACATCTAGTTTTAGTATAAGTATCTGACAGACCAAACGAACTAACCAAGGAATATTTTCATCAGGATGATAATTTAAGCATTACCGTCTATTTACAAAGCTGCGATCAAAGAAACGGCAAGGTTGTCGAAAACACTTAAATGCCATTTACTTGGACAAAGGGTAAAGAAAACATTACGTCCGCACTGTCGTCCCTAGGAACAACCGAGCAGAAAAAGGAGAAAGAAATTGAACATATAAACATTAGACGACTGATGCGTGATGCCATATGATGATGGATGGTATCCGCATGTCTGGTTTTGTGTAGTGTGTAGATGTGTTCAGTCAAAACAATGTTCATACAACAATAACAGGGCAATCCACATAGGACGTCAGTAAACTCACGACGTATAAAGTCAATGAGTCTTGAAACAGCCGTTTGACGTTTTTCTTCATTATTTATTGTGGACGCCACAGTGACAAAATGGTTACGCAAATGTGTAGGCACATCAAACAGTCATTATCACAGCAACATTCAATACAGCAATAGACGGTAGACAGCATTACAATGATGAGTCAGATGCATGTTATATTTCATTTGTGCTGTAAATGTAGTCAGGTGAAAAACTCCATCCTTTTCTATAACAGCCAGGAGATAACCAGATGTATGAGATCAGTTCACTCTCCTTAGTTTGACTTCAGCAAGACAGACACGTCTGCCGAAGTATAAATAATGTCCTCAAAAATATCCTCTAGATAATAAAGGTTTTCCAAACCTAGTTCATTTAACAAAGTAGCAAGTAATGGTCCTTGGTACATGCATCAACCGATGCAGTACAATGCAGCGACATGTGAGCTGGGAAAGAACATCTCGTGACGACGACTTTCGGAGACAGGCTATGAATCGAAATCGCTCACGACCCAAAATCGATAGAGTTAATGAAAAAGTCAATTTACCATGCTTTCATGAAATACACAGAAATATCACGCCTCCCGGCATGTGCAAATACACTAGAGGTATTATCCCGAATAAACGAAATATCCATAAGAGGACTACACATCCCTGACAGAACAAAAAATAGCGGAGATCCCCTCTTCAACGAGGCATCTCTTTCGCCATTCCAAATCGTTCACTCCACTAGTCGTGGGCGGAAACCGATCGACCAAGAAGCAAGACAAGTCATGCGCAGTCCAGCGCAAAATGACCACAGCTCAAACTTAACTGCATTCGATACCAACGCGAGAAGACAAATGCTTACCGAGAAAAGTGACTATAAATTTCAAGCAGTTGTTGCCCTTGCGTTATAAAATAGATATTGTAAAAAACGATGTTGCGAGAATTTATCACGCAACAACGACCCATCAGCGGAAATAGACCTGGAAGCAGACATAACAAGGACGAAGAAGACATGTAAACAACCTTGTCACGTGACAGGAAGACCTGGCAAATGTCTGTTAAAGACCTATACTCCTTGGTTAGCAGAAAGGTGATATTAATGTAAATATCCGATATCGCTGTCATTGATTTCAGTCTGGACAAAAGGACTACTCGAAAAGATCCAGGAAAGGGACGAGGTCCTTAACTTATCTCTCAATGTCTTTCTCTTCTCTTTTCTTTTCTATGCCCCTGATGAAGGTTTTGTGGTCGCTACGTAGGTCTTTTATTTGCCATTTGATCCAGTATAGACACATTATATATTTTAGTTTACACATCAGATTATCATCATATTACCATAGTCCACGTCATGTTTTTAAGGCCAAGAGTACATTTTAGGTCAAAATAGGAGGAAAAATTATCATTCAGATTAGTGCATACTTTGAAAATGTATGTTGTTCTGAATCTAAATATGTCAAAATTATTTGTCAGAACATATTTTAAGTAAGCTATTTTAATTTTGCAACTTTTGTTTTCTTAAAAAATTGAGCTTTAACTGCGAATAAAATAATGAATTTCTCAGAACTTTATTAATTCTACGCTGCAAATTGTCATATAACTTGCTTATTTGTTAGCCAATCAAAAATTTTCATAGAACTTGCTTATTTGTTAGCCAATCAAAAATTGTCATATAACTTGCTTATTTGTTAGTCAATCAAAAATTTTCATTTAACTTGCTTATTTGTTAGTCAATCAAAAATTTTCATATAACTTGCTTATTTGTTAGTCAATCAAAAATTTTCATATAACTTGCTTATTTGTTAGTCAATCAAAAATTTTCATATAACTTCCTTATTTAATGTCAATCAAAAATTTTCATATAACTTGCTTATTTGTTAGTCAATCGCAAATTTTCATATAACTTGCTTATTTGTTAGTCAATCGCAAATTTTTATATAACTTGCTTATTTGTTAGTCAATCAAAAATTTTCATATAACTTGCTTATTTGTTAGTCAATCAAAAATTGTCATATTACTTGCTTATTTTTAGTCAATCAAAAATTTTCATATAACTTGCTTATTTGTTAGTCAATCGCAAATTTTCATATAACTTGCTTATTTGTTAGTCAATCGCAAATTTTTATATAAATTGCTTATTTGTTAGTCAATCAAAAATTTTCATATAACTTGCTTATTTGTTAGTCAATCAACAATTTTTATATAACTTGCTTATTTGTTAGTCAATCAAAAATTTTCATATAACTTGCTTATTTGTTAGTCAATCGCACATTTTCATATAACTTGTTTATTTGTTAGTCAATCAAAAATTTTCATATAATGTCATAAAATTAACGAGTGATACAACGTAAAAATATCTCCAAAGGATAAATTGTAAGGATAAAAACCAATGCGTAAGCTGCTGGAATACATGATCGCCCGCGCCGCGGGTCATCAGGTGTTAGACTTGAAGGCAAAACGGAACGAGGATCAAAAGACAAAAATCTGACTGAACGCGTACTTGAACTAGCGAGGTTAATGGACGCAAATTGGTGGGGCAAGGAGGAAAAGTCACGTTCCCCCCCCCCCCCCCCCCCCCCACCCCCCCCCCCCACCCCCCCCCCAAGTTGACATAAAGTAAGGAATTCGACAGAAGGGACCTTGGATATGATACGCCACAGTCATTTATTGGACGCTTTTGCGATACCAAGCCTTTGATTTGAATTCAGCGGCTAAACGCAGATGCTTGAAATATTACAAAATTTAAAAAGTAACTTTTTCTTAATATTAGTGTTAGGAATATAAAAATTAGCTGGCCGGATGGCCCATTCTGAGCAGTGAAATAATATGTTTTTAATTTTACAGACGGATAGATAATAATGAAAATAATGACAAAAGACAGTGTTGTTCACAACAGCGAAAGACTGCATTGAATCAAAAGTGTCGCTATTTGCACAAAAAAAAAATCGCGACCTCGAGACGCAGGTGTTCAAATCTACTTAGCATGGAAGAGAAGGGATATTGGTGGAAGCTGTGTCTAAAAATAACTTTTAACGACAAAATTTTGGAGGGGAGAGAAAGGTTGGTTCAAAAATCAAGTACGTTTTTGTGAAAACGCAAGTAGAGACGGACAGACTAACAGATAAAAATCCATACTTGACTGAAGCATGACTGAAATGACTTTAGTGTAGGAAATTTGAATTTAAAAAAAAAAAAACCAAGGCATTGATTGGCCACAGACAATCATATTATCCGCGCTCAGACGAGCTTTTTTGCCATTCCTCAATAGTTGTCCAGTGATAGACACAGTAAATTTCAAGTGTGGTGATTTCCAAATGAAATAAATTGAAATAAGTTCAGGGACGCCATACTATAGCCAGCAGCTCAGCTGAGTTTTGCTAGCATTTCTGTGTTCTTTATTCATAATCTGGTAAGATTGAAATTATTTCTTTGTATATTTTGAATATTGTTTAATGTTCGAGTGATTTGATACTGCCATATCGAAATCTAGCCTTACAAACAAGTAAGGATTCGCTCTGGACCCCCCGCCCTAGTTCAGGGTCTAGGGACAAACAATATATAAACTACAGCAAGGTTTAGGAAGGGGTGATCAAGTGTTGAGAACAGTGAATCATATCACCTATCCTATTCTATGGCAGTGAGATAATGCACCTATTTCAGAATCTGTAGACTGGGGAAACTTACCCTATGCGAAACCAACTAGGTAAGATGTGCTGTCTGGTCAGAGAGAACTGACCCTGTTTATGTGGTGTTATTGTAATTTGTTATGTGTAGAAGTGGCTTATTAGGTAAGGTTCTGAGCAAAAAACCAATACTTTATTTCAGAGCTGTGAGTTCGATCTTGACACTAAGGTGGTGTCAAATGCTGATTAATAATTGAAGTGAGGACCCGTGCAGGGTACATTTCGACAGAACATCTGTGTATTGCTCAAGCACGGAGAGGTGGGGCCATCAGATTCCAGCACCAGAACAAATCTGGCAAAGTTAAGTAGGCTAGCTGGCCTGCTGAACTTACACCAACTTCATAAAACTAGCACCCAAGAGAATTTACTACTGAAGCATCCCATTTCCTTCCATCATTAATGGACAATGCTGTGTAGGCATAAACAGGGAGGGATGAAGCCACCCCAACAGCACATCCATTCATAGTTTTCCCAGAAAAAATTAACATTACGAACAGTAATACTATAATTAATCTTGAAGATTGCATATGTAAACATCTTTCATTTAACATGCCATTTATTCATGCCATTCATTCATAAATTTCAAAATCTTTGCATAAGTTCTGGCCAAAATAAAACCTTGGTTCAGAACAAATAAATTTAAAAAAAGATTTTCTATTCTAAATTTAACCAGCTGAATTTAGTTCATTGTGTTATAAATTTTATTGATAGTATTAGACTTAATTAATATCTGTGGGTGTGTGTATATGTCCATACAACACATTGCATTCAGTACCCTAGATTTTAACGTAGCCACATTCATTAGTAAAAAAAGATATGTGTGAGGTCATAAAGTGGTAGCACGAAAGGGCCTTCTGTATATTCACAGTTACAATTATCTCAGGAGCCTTCACAGCTGACCTCACGCATCACACTAGGTGATAACACCACCATACAATACCATCAAAATCCACTACATATATTGGGGGCCAAGCCGGGATAATTAGCGTAAACAGTAATATAAGGATCTCCTGGTGGGAGAAATAAAATTAGGGGAACAAAATTGTAAAATTCCCTTAAAATTAAAAGTGTCCCTTTAAATTAAAAGGGCAATTAGAAGTTGGTGAATCTTCACAGCCAGTAATAATTAATTAGTTAACTGGTTAGTTAGAATTAGTTAGACTATAGTCATAAGAAGTACTTAGTGTATTTACTGGTTAGAGATTTATTTTGTATATTATTATATTGTTTAGAAAGTATGGCGGAGCTAGCAAAATTTAGATCAGCTGCTGTGCTGACCGCAAAGGAGATGGGAATGGATGGTCAGATTTTAATTCAATACGTAACGGCTGAATGTGATAAATATATTGAACGGGAAGAAAGGAGATTAGAAAAAGAGGCTGAAAGAAAATTAGAGTCTGAAAGGTTGGCTGAAGAGAAGAGGTTAGAGGCGGATAGAGAAATTAAGAGGCTGCAGATTGAGGCAGAAGACAAACGACAGCAAAGGGAGGCAGCAGATAAAAAGGCCGAAAGGGAGGCAGAAGATAAAAAGGCCGAAAGGGAGGCAGAAGATAAAAAGGCCGAAAGGGAGGCAGAAGATAAAAAGGCCGAAAGGGAGGCAGAAGATAGAAGGTTGCAAAGGGAGCACGAATTACGACTAAGGGAGCTGGAATTACAAGGCCAGGCTCCTGAAAATGGTGCCAGCCCTTTTGCCTCAGATGCTACGCCCAGTCTGGGAGCCTCAAACTCAGCTATGGGGTTTCATTTAGACCATTTTGTTGAAAAAGACGATGACATAGAGGGGTACCTAGGACGTTTTGAGTTATTAGCTACTACATATGGGTTAGAGAGAGAGAGGTGGAGTTTAAAGCTATCACAAGGACTGAGAGGTACTTCTTATGAAGTCTTTGCTAAAATGAACAGGGAAGACCAAGACAATTATGACATGTTAAAGCAGGCTTTGTTATTAAGGTACGAGAAGAATGGTGAATTTTATCGTAAGAAATTTAGAAATGCCAAACTGTTGCCTGGGGAGACATACCACCAATTCTCTGCTAGACTGGAAACCTATTTGGAGAAATGGACTGCTCTGGGGAAGACCCAAGATCTTAAAGAAATGATCATGATTGAGCAATTGAGAGAGTCCATGGCTCCAGACATGAGAAAATTTCTCATGGAACAAGGTGCAGAGAAGTTGGGAGAGGTTTTAAATGTCGCTGAGAGGTATCAGGCAGCCCAGGCAGAGGTAAGTGGTGCTAAAAAGAAGCACATAGACAATTTTAAAGCTCCACAGCAATTTAATAAATTTGATAATAGAGAGCAGGGAAATAAAAGTAGGACAAACTTTGAGCGGCCAAGAAATGACTATCGCGACAGAAACTCACAGTTCAATGACCAAAAGTTCAATGAAAGAAAACCGTTGAACCAAGGAAAAAAGATGGTGTAAATGGTGCAAGAAGGATAACCATAACACCGAATTTTGTAGAAGGAAACCTTCAAACATTGCTGCAATGAAGTCGGGGACGCAAAGATTAAAGGTTAATCCTAATGGACAACAGGAACCTTATCACCCCCCCCCCCAGTTTGTGAGGATGTTATTTGTAATGGGGCCACCATAAGGTGCCTTTATGATACAGGTTTGGATTATGATTCAGTTGTGAAGTCTAGCCTAGTGGACCCAAGTCAGTATACCACAGAAACAGTGGAAATACAAGGGGCGACCAAGGACATACCACTCATGACACTTCCCATCGCAAGGATAACGGTGAAAACTCGCTATGTGGAAGGAGAAATCAGAGCAGCAGTGATAGATGAACCAATCTACCCTCTGATATTGGGGTGTAGATACGTCTTCTTGGGGAATCCCGAGAAACCTGTGATCATGGCGACAGTGCAGACCAGGTCACAGAAGAAGGAGGAAGAAGGGAACCTATAAATGCTCATCCAGAGGAGATGAGAAAGGCGCAGGCTGAGGATAGGACACTCAAGCCATGTTTTAAAAAATTGCCCAAATGCCACACACCTCCGAGCAAGGGGGAATATTTCATGAAGAACAAACTATTATACAGGAAGGCCGGAACTGGAATAAATGGTCACAACCAGCTGGTTCTTCCCACCTCATATAGAGATAAAGTGATGGAACTCGGGCATGCGATTCCCTTCAGTGGTCACATGGGGATCAGTGCCACAAGACAGCGTATAGCTTGTCATTACTTCTGGCCAGGGATAACGGAGGATATAAAAAGATATGTCAAATCCTGCCCTGAATGTCAAAGGGTAGCTCCAAAGCACTGGACTGCTCCTGCAACTCTAGGGGAAATGCCCATAGTGGGAACACCTTTTGAGAGGGTTGCAGTGGATATTGTGGGACCTCTCACTCGGACCAAGAGGAGGAACAGTTACATCCTTACTCTGGTGGACACTTGTTCTATGTGGGGAGAGGCGGTAGCCCTGCCATCAATTGATTCAAAACATGTAGCAGAGGCACTACTTACAATATTTACCCGATTAGGATTCCCGCATCAAATCTTGACGGATAATGGATCTCAGTTCAAGGGGAAACTAACGGAAGAAGTTTTTAAACTATTTCAAGCCAGACACTTTCATTGTAGTCCGTACCATCCACAAGGGAACGGCCAGGTAGAGAGGTTCAACGGGACTCTCATTTCTATCCTGAGAAAGCTGGCACACGAAAAACCGGATCTGTGGGATCAATTCCTGCCCGCCGCATTGTTTGCGTATCGGGAGGTACCACATAGTTCAACCGGGATGGCTCCCGCAACTCTGCTATTTGGGAGGCCAATAAAAGGTCCTTTAGAAGCTTTATTAAGGACCTGGACGGATGAGAAGGCGGAAGAACCTGTTACCTCATCTTATCAATATGTGAACGAACTGACCACTCGTTTGAAAGCTGGATGGAAACTGGCATATGATAATTTGAAACAAGCCAGGAAGAAACATGCAGCATATTTTAATAGGAAGGCAAAGGACCGAGAACTAGCTGTGGGAGAGAAGGTGCTTCTTCTACTACCCGGTAGCCAGAATAAATTACAAATTGGTTGGCAAGGTCCATATACGGTTCTAGAGAAGGTGTCTAGAACAAACTATAAAATTGACAAAAAGGGGAAGGAGAAAGTTTATCATGTAAACTTATTAAAGAAGTATCTGGACAGACCACTCCAGGAAAGCACCCCTTATTGACCTTGGCTATTGCAACCCAGATGCAAAAGGAACCACTCACCTCACATGAATACCCATTACATCCTTGTGAAACAGCAGCACAGGTAAAAGTCAGTAAGCACCTGACTAAAAACCAGAGGGAGAGAGTTCAACAGGTTCTGGAGGAACATACAGATGTATTAACAGATAAACCAGGCCATACAAATTTGCTACAGTATGACATGAAACTGGTAGACTCAAACCCAATCTGTATGAGAGCCTATTCTATTCCGTTCGCGAAGGAGAAGGCATTGAAGGAAGAAATAGATTATTTGCTGAAGGAGGGGATTATTTCGCACAGTGAATCATCTTTTAGTTCTAGTGTCGTTTTGTTGAGAAAACCGTCTGGGGAACACAGACTGTGCATAGATTACAGGAAACTGAATGCTGTCACAGAAGGACAAGTGGATCCATTGCCAGACACAAAACAGTTATTTGCCAGACTGAACAAGGCAAAATACTTTTCAAAGGTGGATCTTAGTAAAGGCTATTACCAGATCCCAGTGAAGCCTGAAGTGAGACCTTATTTGGCTTTTAGCACTTCGGATGGACATTATGAATTCAATATGCTACCATTCGGACTGAAAAATGCTCCGAGTGTGTTTTCAAAAGGATGATGCGCAAATTGTTGGATCCCCTGAATAACCCATGTATCACGAATTTCATGGATGATATTCTCGTCGCCACAGAGACATTTGAAGAACACATTGAAGCTCTAGAAATGTTATTTAATAGACTTCGGGAGGCGAACTTAACTGCTAGGCCAACAAAATGTTGTATTGGATGCAAAGAGTTGGAATTCTTGGGACACACTGTATATCAGGGTAACATGACCCCTGATCCTAAGAACTTGGAAAAACTGCAGAGAGCACCTAGACCACAAACAAAAAAGGACGTGCGATCATTCGTGTCGTTATGCGGATTTTATCAGAAATACATCAAAAATTTTAACGCTATTTGTGCTCCTCTGACTGATCTGACTCGCAAGGGACTTCCAGATAAAATTATTTGGACTGCACAATGTGAACTAGCGTTCCAAGAGTTAAAGGAAAAACTCACTAGCAGGCCTATTCTCAAACTGCCTGATTTGACACAGGACTTTGTCTTAAGAACCGATGCAAGTAATGTAGGACTCGGAGGGGCTTTGTTGCAAAGATCATCTTCACCTGATGGGGAACTGAAACCAGTCGCTTATGCAAGCCGCAAATTGAATAAGGCGGAACAAGGATACTCCACAAGCGAAAAAGAATGTTTAGCGTTAATCTGGGCAATAAAGAAGTTTCAAATCTATCTGTATGGTAGGACTTTTGTGGTGGAGACGGATCATCAGCCTCTCGTATTCTTATCTCAGGCTAAGCATGAAAAAAACGCAAGATTGCTGAGGTGGTCTTTATTACTTCAACCTTATCAGTTTAGTATCCAATATATCCCAGGCAAATTGAATGTCGGTGCAGATTTCCTCAGTCGGCACCCCTGTGATCAAAATTAGAGTAATGGCAGACGGGAGGAGAGATTTTATCTATGTGTATCACTGGTTTTGGAACTTGCCGTAGGCATGTTTTCAAGTGGGGAGATGTGTCATAAAATTAACGAGTGATACAACGTAAAAATATCTCCAAAGGATAAAATGTAAGGATAAAAACCAATGCGTAAGCTGCTGGAATACATGATCGCCCGCGCCGCGGGTCATCAGGTGTTAGACTTTGTGGTGAAGTGGGATGTTATAAATATTTATAGGGGACTTAGTGTACTGACTGAGATCAGCTGTGAAGGTATATATATCTAATAAGAGTAGTGTATTATATATAACCTTACTTGCTGCCACATATGTATACCTCAGTCAGAATTATTCTGGAATAGTGTGATGACTACGTTATATGTCTAGGGTATGTGTATGATGAAGTGTAAGTCAAAACAACAACAGACAGATAAACAATTTAATTTATTCCACTACACTTGACAACACTGTGACACTCACATACATAAAACACTCTACAAGAATATCTTAAAGGAGTCACTGATAACTTTTCAAATAACAATATGTATTCATTGCTGTCATGAATGAATATGTGTCCTGATTCAAATACAAAGGGAACCAGGAATCACAATCAATTTTAATTACAAGTTATATGTACAGAATTTATCAATATGAATATTGTAGTGACATATATTATTAAAAGTATCCTATGTGTGTCAGTTGTGTAGTAGTAATATGAGGTAATACTGGTTTTGTTTTGTTCAAGCTCTGTTGGTATTTGTCATCATGACTTCAATAGTTTGTCTTTATTGGAACTAGTATTGGAGATGTTCTCAGTTCCTGATATTAAAACAATTTAATTCCCCTCTTAATGTTATTTTTACAATATCGTTTTAAGATGGGGGTACATAATGTTGAGCTCAAGCTGGCCACATCAGCTTATCTTGCGTGATGGCGGCAGGAAAAGACTCCTCTGCTCGATTTCTCCCCTGGGCTCTGGAGACACCTCACTGATAGCTAAATGGACCAAGGAGTATGCTGTCCGAATCTGGATTCAGCAAAGCTCTGACCAGGTGCTGCTCAATAACGTTAAGACCACAGTCCCTGAAAACAAGAAGGATGTACCTTCTACTTCATAACTAATTGATACTCTAGTTCTACACTGAGCACAATACATCACCAACATTGAGTTCAGAGCGTTAGGCCAACTGTCAGCTTCATCTGAAATATTTTATACCAGTATTTCCCTCCCTAATGGTTACTACGCCTCTGCACTTCCAGCATTATTTCTTTCTAGTCAATCATCTAGGTGTCAGTGTACTGTTTGGCCATTCCATGCCGTTTTACTTTCCTCCGACACCTTCTGTTCAGGCTGGAGCATTATAGGCTTTACATCATGTTTGCTACTGAACTACACATATATACAGGCATAAATTAACAAATCACATTCAATTTTCATTAAAAGATACTGAATGTTTCAAGCTTACCACAATTCATGGAAATAAACACAGATACGTTGACTAGCAATGAATTCTGGCACAAATACTGGCACAAATTCCCATCTGCTTATGTTCCAGGCTTTTATTTAGCAAAAATATGAGCTGGCTTCAACGCACTGTTGCTTTATCAAGCTTATTTGAACTAGTGGTCTCGAACTAACGCTCCTAAGTGATTATATCAGCGAGTCTGGCCAATGGAGCCACGTTTCGACAAGTGTTTGAAAAAATTTTACCTTCCTACGTCTCCCCTAACAACCAAGGATAGCATTTATAGTCCGACTAATCGTGTTTAGCCTTACATATCATTCCAGCCAATCAGTTCAAATGTAACTTGTGGCCCATTTTCCGTACAATGGTGGTTTAAAAAATCTACCACTGAGCGATTCTGATTTTGGGTGTTGTCTGACAGCACCATCATTTTATTTTGGCTATAACTTGTTAATTCCTAGACTATTTGCGTAACGTTTTACATATTCTTTGTCAGCAAGCCCTAAGGAACCCAAATATACAAATTTAAAAGAGCTACGTGGCTGCGTTCAAAATATGCAATTTCTTCTACCTCCTGTTTCGAAGATGTGCTGTCTGGGTACTGTAATGTTTTCAAACGTAAACCCATCTATTGTCATCTTTCCTAATAAGAGTTTTTCAGGATTTAAAAACCTAACTCTGGGAAGGGTAGTGTATTTATCACTGACGATTTGAAATAAAGTTAGTGCATGTGGCCTTACACGCGTGATGGCAGCAATTGTGTATCGCGCGACGCGTGTTTAGTGTTGCACGTGTTCGGCTTTCTGCCTCTCCCTTCTCTCTTTCTATTTGAGTCCATCTGTTCGTTCGTTTTTGTAACGTAGTATAATTAATGTTAGGCTTAATTTAGGTCATTACGCAGTGTGCCTCTCAATGTTTTTCTTAGAAATGCAATACCCGTTTTAATGTGTTGTGGAAACGCTTGTATTTATGCAGTGGCTTATATTTAACGTGGAAACGTTACAATTTGCAGACGAAGCATAAAACAAAGGGGGATTTCGAGTACATTCCTTGTGACAGCACTGTTATTTTACCATTGCTCTTTTCTTTATTAGAATTTATTTGTTAGGCTTTATATTTACCTGATAATTTATATATGGGGATTAGAATATTTCACGACACCTCCCCTCTTAAAACAGACATTATATGTCAGTCCTTTATTCTATATACACATAGATAAATGTAAGTCAACTTGACTTTACTCTGCTGTGGTGCTATCATGGTTTTATGTAGTTGGGTCCATTCAGAGTAGGCACTACTCATGAAATCTGCCTCAGACTTCTACAACCAATAATATATTTCGGTTATGTTACTGAACAGCCGCAAGTGTGAGTGCTTGTCTTAATGCTGCTTCGCAACCCGTATTCACCATTTCTCTTCTCTGAGTCTGCGCAATGACATGTCCAGAGAACATTATATTTTCCTCAAAATGTACGTTATGAGGAGATAACATATACCTGGTGATAGCAGAGTTTTCGTAGTGGATCCCATAATCTTCTTATTATCCTGTATGAAACATTCGGAATATCCTCAATCAAAGAGGCAACTCAGGGATTCATTACGTTCCTCCGAAATGTTTACATCCAACAATTTTCTCATCATTCTAGAGAAGACACTAGGCGCATTCTTCAATCCAAATGGCAATCTATTAAACTCATAGTGTCCTTCTGAGGTACTAAAAGCTAGGTATGGTCTAACCTCAGGCTTTACTGGAATCTGATAGTATCCTTTACTCAGATCCCACTTTTGAGAAAATATTTAGCTGTATTTTAGTCTGGCAAACAGCTGATTTGTATCCTGCAATGGATCCACCTGTCCTTCTGTAATAGCATTGAGTCTCCTGTAATCTATACAGAGTCTATGTTCTCCAGAGGGCTTCCTTAAGAGTACAACACCGGAACTATACGAAGATTCACTGTGCGAAATAATTCCTTCCTTCAATAGATAGTCTATCTCTTCCTTCAAAGCTTTCTCCTTAGCAAACGGAATCGAATATGGTTTCATACAGACAGGTGTGGGGTCTATCAGTTTCATATCATATTCCAATAGGTTTGTATGCCCTGGTCGGTCTGTTAACACCTCTGCATGATTATTTAGAACCTGTTTGCACTCTCTCTTTCTGAGTTTTCGTTAAATGTGTACTGATTTTCACCTGTGCTGCTGTCTCACAGGGGTGTAATGGATATTCAAATGATGAAAGTGGTTCCTTTTTCATCTCCATGGCGATGGACAAGGTCAACAAGTGTGTCTCTTCCTGATGTTCTCTTTTCCAAATATTTCTTCAGGAGATTTCACATGATAGATTTTTTCTTTCCCCTTCTTATCTATCTTATAATTTGTTCTAGACACCTTCTCTAGAACTGTATATGGACCCTGCCATCCAATTTGTAACTTATTCTGACTCCCGGGCAAAAAGAAGCAGTACCTTCTCTCCCACAGCCAAATTTCTGTCTTTCGCCTTCCTGTTATAATAGGCAGCATGTTTCTTCCTGGCTTGTTTCAAATTTTCATTGGCAAGTTTCCAGCCAGTTTTTTAAACGAGTGGTCAGCTCATTCACATATTGGTATGAAGATGTAATGTTTTCCTCTGCCTTTTCATCAGTCCACGTTCTTAACAAAGCTACATGTGGACCTTTAATTGTGTGGACCTATTTGTCCATGCACCGGTATGGTCTCTTCCACTCGAAGCTCTATAGTGATGATTTTTCCTCCCAGAATTATCATGCACAAAACGACCGCTACCAATTTTTCTTTTGGGGCTTTCTTCCACTTAAAATTCTTGATGAGAGATTTCCTCTCTACATCCTCTTCCTCCAGTTTGTTTAAGTCCGATTGAGGGATTGTCGGCTTATCCTGGGGTAAGACATCTTTTTGCACTCTCCGCATAGTGGCCATTGTGAAACAGTTAAGTGAAGCTTGTCCGTGAAAAGGGGCTTCCCATTCCATTTGGTCCACTTTATCAAATCTATTTTTCTTTTTATTATCAGGCCTAATTTTGCCCCGTGGCGTGTCCAGGTCCTGATCAATGTTCCCACTTGTGGGTGTTCCCTCATGTGCTATGCTACACCTTTCTACAAAATTCTCAATGTCCCATCTTGCTTTGGGCCAATAATAATTGTGAGCCACCTTTTGAATGATGGTACCTATCTTCTCATGGTCCCCATCTGGTTTCACATGTAGGCTCCTTATTAAGTCTGCCCCATATCTTTTAGGAAGTACCAGCTGTCCCTGACCTTTGGATCTAGCTCCAGTCTTCCTATACATCAACTTGTTTTTCATGTAAAAATCTCCCTTGCCTGGAGTTGTATGACAAGTTGACAATTTTCTGAAACAAGGCTTGAGTGTTTTATCCCCAGCCTGTGCCTTCCTCATCTCTTCTGGAGTGGTATCTAACATAATATCCTCCTCCTGTCTTGAGGTCGACCTGACCTGAAGGGTTGCCATATACACAGGTTTCCTTCTGCAACGGTCAGTGTCATGATGGTCCATCTGACAATTCTTACACCACCTTTTTCCTTGGTTGAAAGATTTTCTTTCATCATATTTCCTTTCATCGAATTGTGGGAATTTATTTTTATTTTCATACCGTGGCCTATCAAACTGATGCTTACCTTTGTTTTGATCCCTAGGATCAAATTTATTAAAGTTCTGTGGTGCCCTAAAGTTATCCACTTGTTTCTTTTTATTACCTGTTACCTCTGCTTGAGCTGCTTGATACCTTTCAGCAACATTTAGCAACTCACCCAGCCTCTCTGCACCTTGTTCCATGAGAAACTTTCTCAGGTCTGGAGCCATGGACTCTGTTAATTGCTCTATAAAGGACCATTTCCTTAAGATCTTGGGTTTTCCCCAGAGAAGTCCATTTCTCCAAGTATGTCTCTATTCGTGCAGAGAACTGGTGATAGGTTTCACCTGACAGTAGTTTAGCATTCCTAAATTTTTTTCCTATAAAATTCTGCATTCTTTTCATATCTTAACAAAAGAGCCTGCTTTAGCATGTCATAATTTTCCTGATCACCTCTGCTCATTTTTGCAAAAACTTCATAAGCTGCCCCACGAAGTCCTTGAGATAACTTTAAGCTCCACCTTTCTCTCTCTAACCCATACGTGGTAGCTAATAGTTCATACCTATTTAGGTAGCTCTCTATATCATCGTCTTTCTCAACAAACTGATCTAAATGAAAATTCATAGCTGAGGTTGAGGCTCCTTGGCTAGCAGTGGCATCAGAGGCAAAGGGACTGGCACCATTTTCAGGAGCATGGCCTTGAAACTCAAACTTCCCTTAGTCGTAACTCATGTTCCCTTTGTAATCTTTTATCTTCTGCTTCCCTTTCTGCTGTCAATCTTCTTTCTTCTGCAGCTAATCTTTTGTCTTCTCTTTCTGCCTCCAATTTCTTAGCCTCAGCCTCAATCTTTAATTTCCTAATTTACCTTTCAGCCTCTAACTTTCTTTCGGCTTCAAACCTTCTTTCTTCGCGTTCAATAAATTTGTCACATTCCGTAGTGACATAGGCAACCATAACTTGTCCATCTAATCCTAACTCTTTTGCAGTCTGAACAGCAGCAGATCGAAATTTGGCTAGGTCCGCCATTGTCTATCAGGTAAATTTATACAATGTCTAACCAACAATTCAATCTCAAAATATATATCTAATGGACAACACAGGCACCGAGAGCTCAACCTTATTTAATTCCACCCAAGGATACCTTTTAATTCTTATATTCCCTGAAGTGAATTACCCCCACTATTTTTAATAGGTAAAGATTCAAAATCCCAAGAGCGAGACCCCCAATATATGTGGTGAAGTGGGATGTTATAAATATTTATAGGGGACTTAGTGTACTGACTGAGATCAGCTGTGAAGGTATATATATCTAATAAGAGTAGTGTATTATATATAACCTTACTTGCTGCCACATATGTATACCTCAGTCAGAATTATTCTGGAATAGTGTGATGACTACGTTATATGTCTAGGGTATGTGTATGATGAAGTGTAAGTCAAAACAACAACAGACAGATAAACAATTTAATTTATTCCACTACACTTGACAACACTGTGACACTCACATACATAAAACACTCTACAAGGATATCTTAAAGGAGTCACTGATAACTTTTCAAATAACAATATGTATTCATTGCTGTCATGAATGAATATGTGTCCTGATTCAAATACAAAGGGAACCAGGAATCACAATCAATTTTAATTACAAGTTATATGTACAGAATTTATCAATATGAATATTGTAGTGACATATATTATTAAAAGTATCCTATGTGTGGCAGTTGTGTAGTAGTAATATGAGGTAATACTGGTTTTGTTTTGTTCAAGCTCTGTTGGTATTTGTCATCATGACTTCAATAGTTTGTCTTTATTGGAACTAGTATTGGAGATGTTCTCAGTTCCTGATATTAAAACAATTTAATTCCCCTCTTAATGTTATTTTTACAATATCGTTTTAAGATGGGGGTACATAATGTTGAGCTCAAGCTGGCCACATCAGCTTATCTTGCGTGATGGCGGCAGGAAAAGACTCCTCTGCTCGATTTCTCCCTTGGGCTCTGGAGACACCTCACTGATAGCTAAATGGACCAAGGAGTATGCTGTCCGACTCTGGATTCAGCAAAGCTCTGACCAGGTGCTGCTCAATAACGTTAAGACCACAGTCCCTGAAAACAAGAAGGATGTACCTTCTACTTCATAACTAATTGATACTCTAGTTCTACACTGAGCACAATACATCACAAACATTGAGTTCAGAGCGTTAGGCCAACTGTCAGCTTCATCTGAAATATTTTATACCAGTATTTCCCTCCCTAATGGTTACTACGCCTCTGCACTTCCAGCATTATTTCTTTCTAGTCAATCATCTAGGTGTCAGTGTACTGTTTGGCCATTCCATGCCGTTTTACTTTCCTCCGACACCTTCTGTTCAGGCTGGAGCATTATAGGCTTTACATCATGTTTGCTACTGAACTACACATATATACAGGCATAAATTAACAATTCACATTCAATTTTCATTAAAAGATACTGAATGTTTCAAGCTTACCACAATTCATGGAAATAAACACAGATACGTTGACTAGCAATGAATTCTGGCACAAATACTGGCACAAATTCCCATCTGCTTATGTTCCAGGCTTTTATTTAGCAAAAATATGAGCTGGCTTCAACGCACTGTTGCTTTATCAAGCTTATTTGAACTAGTGGTCTCGAACTAACGCTCCTAAGTGATTATATCAGCGAGTCTGGCCAATGGAGCCACGTTTCGACAAGTGTTTGAAAAAAATTTTACCTTCCTACGTCTCCCCTAACAACCAAGGATAGCATTTATAGTCCGACTAATCGTGTTTAGCCTTACATATCATTCCAGCCAATCAGTTCAAATGTAACTTGTGGCCCATTTCCCGTACAATGGTGGTTTAAAAAATCTACCACTGAGCGATTCTGATTTTGGGTGTTGTCTGACAGCACCATCATTTTATTTTGGCTATAACTTGTTAATTCCTAGACTATTTGCGTAACGTTTTACATATTCTTTGTCAGCAAGCCCTAAGGAACCCAAATATACAAATTTAAAAGAGCTACGTGGCTGCGTTCAAAATATGCAATTTCTTCTACCTCCTGTTTCGAAGATGTGCTGTCTGGGTACTGTAATGTTTTCAAACGTAAACCCATCTAGTGTCATCTTTCCTAATAAGAGTTTTTCAGGATTTAAAAACCTAACTCTGGGAAGGGTAGTGTATTTATCACTGACGATTTGAAATAAAGTTAGTGCATGTGGCCTTACACGCGTGATGGCAGCAATTGTGTATCGCGCGACGCGTGTTTAGTGTTGCACGTGTTCGGCTTTCTGCCTCTCCCTTCTCTCTTTCTATTTGAGTCCATCTGTTCGTTCGTTTTGGTAACGTAGTATAATTAATGTTAGGCTTAATTTAGGTCATTACGCAGTGTGCCTCTCAATGTTTTTCTTAGAAATGCAATACCCGTTTTAATGTGTTGTGGAAACGCTTGTATTTATGCAGTGGCTTATATTTAACGTGGAAACGTTACAATTTGCAGACGAAGCATAAAACAAAGGGGGATTTCGAGTACATTCCTTGTGACAGCACTGTTATTTTACCATTGCTCTTTTCTTTATTAGAATTTATATGTTAGGCTTTATATTTACCTGATAACTTATATATGTGGATTAGAATATTTCACGACAGACTTGAAGGCAAAACGGAACGAGGATCAAAAGACAAAAATCTGACTGAACGCGTACTTGAACTAGCGAGGTTAATGGACGCAAATTGGTGGGGCAAGGAGGAAAAGTCACGTCCCCCCCCCCAAGTTGACATAAAGTAAGGAATTCGACAGAAGGGACCTTGGATATGATACGCCACAGTCATTTATTGGACGCTTTTGCGATACCAAGCCTTTGATTTGAATTCAGCGGCTAAACGCAGATGCTTGAAATATTACAAAATTTAAAAAGTAACTTTTTCTTAATATTAGTGTTAGGAATATAAAAATTAGCTGGCCGGATGGCCCATTCTGAGCAGTGAAATAATATGTTTTTAATTTTACAGACGGATAGATAATAATGAAAATAATGACAAAAGACAGTGTTGTTCACAACAGCGAAAGACTGCATTGAATCAAAAGTGTCGCTATTTGCACAAAAAATCGCGACCTCGAGACGCAGGTGTTCAAATCTACTTAGCATGGAAGAGAAGGGATATTGGTGGAAGCTGTGTCTAAAAATAACTTTTAACGACAAAATTTTGGAGGGGAGAGAAAGGTTGGTTCAAAAATCAAGTACGTTTTTGTGAAAACGCAAGTAGAGACGGACAGACTAACAGATAAAAATCCATACTTGACTGAAGCATGACTGAAATGACTTTAGTGTAGGAAATTTGAATTTTAAAAAAAACCAAGGCATTGATTGGCCACAGACAATCATATTATCCGCGCTCAGACGAGCTTTTTTGCCATTCCTCAATAGTTGTCCAGTGATAGACACAGTAAATTTCAAGTGTGGTGATTTCCAAATGAAATAAATTGAAATAAGTTCAGGGACGCCATACTATAGCCAGCAGCTCAGCTGAGTTTTGCTAGCATTTCTGTGTTCTTTATTCATAATCTGGTAAGATTGAAATTATTTCTTTGTATATTTTGAATATTGTTTAATGTTCGAGTGATTTGATACTGCCATATCGAAATCTAGCCTTACAAACAAGTAAGGATTCGCTCTGGACCCCCCGCCCTAGTTCAGGGTCTAGGGACAAACAATATATAAACTACAGCAAGGTTTAGGAAGGGGTGATCAAGTGTTGAGAACAGTGAATCATATCACCTATCCTATTCTATGGCAGTGAGATAATGCACCTATTTCAGAATCTGTAGACTGGGGAAACTTACCCTATTTGAAACCAACTAGGTAAGATGTGCTGTCTGGTCAGAGAGAACTGACCCTGTTTATGTGGTGTTATTGTAATTTGTTATGTGTAGAAGTGGCTTATTAGGTAAGGTTCTGAGCAAAAACCAATACTTTATTTCAGAGCTGTGTGTTCGATCTTGACACTAAGGTGGTGTCAAATGCTGATTAATAATTGAAGTGAGGACCCGTGCAGGGTACATTTCGACAGAACATCTGTGTATTGCTCAAGCACGGAGAGGTGGGGCCATCAGATTCCAGCACCAGAACAAATTTGGCAAAGTTAAGTAGGCTAGCTGGCCTGCTGAACTTACACCAATTTCATAAAACTAGCACCCAAGAGAATTTACTACTGAAGCATCCCATTTCCTTCCATCATTAATGGACAATGCTGTGTAGGCATAAACAGGGAGGGATGAAGCCACCCCAACAGCACATCCATTCATAGTTTTCCCAGAAAAATTAACATTACGAACAGTAATACTATAATTAATCTTGAAGATTGCATATGTAAACATCTTTCATTTAACATGCCATTTATTCATGCCATTCATTCATAAATTTCAAAATCTTTGCATAAGTTCTGGCCAAAATAAAACCTTGGTTCAGAACAAATAAATTTAAAAAAAGATTTTCTATTCTAAATTTAACCAGCTGAATTTAGTTCATTGTGTTATAAATTTTATTGATAGTATTAGACTTAATTAATATCTGTGGGTGTGTGTATATGTCCATACAACACATTGCATTCAGTACCCTAGATTTTAACGTAGCCACATTCATTAGTAAAAAAAGATATGTGTGAGGTCATAAAGTGGTAGCACGAAAGGGCCTTCTGTATATTCACAGTTACAATTATCTCAGGAGCCTTCACAGCTGACCTCACGCATCACACTAGGTGATAACACCACCATACAATACCATCAAAATCCACTACATATAACTTGCTTATTTGTTAGTCAATCAAATATTTTCATATAACTTGCTTATTTGTTAGTCAATCAAAAATTTTCATATAACTTGCTTATTTGTTAGTCAATCGCACATTTTCATATAACTTGCTTATTTGTTAGTCAATCAAATGTAAGACCAGCAAGGATGGATGGTATGGGAGTGCGCATCCGTCGTGTATACAACCAGTGCGGAACAGGAACAATTAGTATTCATACCCTTCGACATTTTCTTAGGGAGACTGATCACCTATGGGTTTGCCCGGAGTGCAATGACGTCGATTCTAATTAACATTCACGTTAACCCTTTTTGAAAATGGGTTTTATAATGGTAATCTCTCAATCTTTTGGTACAGTCTTTTAGCGTCACACTGTCTGTAGGATCCTTATGGGTAATAGGCCACCTGCTGCTCCCATGTACGTAGCAATTTCTGGTGTTAAACCATCATGCCCTGCTGCCTTGCCCACTTTGAATTTCTCCAGTGCAGCCTTCAGTTCTTCCATCTTCATGCCATCTTCATCACCATTAGTTTACTCTTCTGTGATAGTGGTTATCATTTCTGAGGCTTGACTTTGCTCACAGCCATGGAGATCTGAGAAATACTGTTTCCATCTTTCCATCACTTCCTTTGGGGTAGTAAGCAATCTGTATTCTTTGTCTTCTATAAATTAATGAGTGCCCTTTCATGTTCTTTATTGTCGTTTAGAACAAGTTCTGGTTTTATTGAGCATCTTTTTCTAGCGTTTCCCAATTTATGTTTTCAGAATTTCTGCTTTGCAACTAGCACCTTGTTCTTTACATCTTTTCTGAGCGTCACATATTCCCTATATTTCGTAGTTTTTCCTGCTGTGTTATTAGCTTCATCATTACCAGCACTGAGGTATTGTTTTCGTGCCTTTTTCTCTTCTCTTTGACGTCTTCTGTCAAACTGATCTGTGTAAACATTAACAAAATATGTATATATACATCCCAGATCTAAGGGTCTTTTATATTTGGACATGCGCCATAATATAACCGACTAGGTTGAACGGGACGCGCATCGCCATAACGAGGCAAAACTTTATAAAAAAAAAGAAAAGAAATGTTGATGCCATTAAGAAAAATATCTCCAGGGAGATAAGCCGCATTACTAATACATAGTCTTCAGTGAAGTACACATTAGTTCCCCTTTTTCAGTGGACTGCTCAATGGACAATTCTATCTACCATGGACGGGATTAGCTGACGTGCTCCTATACCTTTACGTGTGACAAACCTAACATTTTATAACTGTCTTTAGCCACAGCTAACGTAGTATGATCGCTTCCTACGTTCTCACATTTACCAATGTATTAGGTGGACTTGAGTATATTGTGAAATTCTATGTTAATTTTTAGAATATACTGTAAAGCTTTTGATAGTAATGAAAAGTAGGATGCAATCTCTTGCCTACGAGCTGAGAGAAGTTCCCAATGGCCTATTTTAACCATCATGT
>JAMPIV010005714.1:0-234867 GCA_024509875.1 Oreohelix idahoensis | reverse complement strand
TTTTATTTAAATTTATTTATAATTCTTAATTACTAATTTTATTTTTATTTATAATTGTCTTTTTTTATTTTAAGTGAAATTTTATATATTTTTTTTATATAATTATATTTTTTATTTTATTTTTTTTTTAAATAATATTTTATATTTTTTATTTATTTATTTATTTTAGTTATATATTTATATTTAATATATTTATTAATTTATTTATTTATTAATTTTTAAATTTTATCTACTTTTTACCATTATTTACCTGACTTGTGAACGTATTTGTTTTTGTTTATTTGGTACATTGTTTAGCCCCCCCTTCTTTCCACCCCCCCCCCTTCAGTATGTTTTCTTTTATGAGCTACATCTGTGTTTTTTAAATAATCCATTATTATATGTATTTGTAACAGGGCCTGGCTATAACGCTGATATTCGTAACAACTCTTAAACCAATTTTATTTGCAGTTCAAGAAGCACAACACTAGGCCTTTGTTTGTGTGTATGTGTGTGTATTTGCTACCGTCCCAATCTGATAATCTTCATCTCAGAGATATCTTAAAACTGACATAGACTTGGAGAATAAAGGGGCGTTTGGAACGTTCAAGTGATAGTACTTGACTACAACGTCCACCATCGTTTATTGGTTATGTAGGTTATACTTTTTTTTGGAGTGCCACTCGTTCCTGGCCTATTATTTCAGCATGGCCGCCAGCTAAATAAATCTACAGCAGGGGAAGAGAGAGAGAGAGAGAGAGAGAGAGAGAGAGAGAGAGAGAGAGAGAGAGAGAGAGAGAAGGGGGGGGGGGGGTGTAACGCTCGAACTTTCTGAAGTCGATAAAGGTATTACCTCAATACACCAACTGCGGAGTTGTTTGTGCGTTAACAGCCGAAGCTGAGATTCGAGCAAAATGGCTGACGAACTAAAACCGTCAATACGCGGGGCTGCTGTCGAGTGCTAACACAGGAGGGGAAATATCGATTGTATTTTTTCCCCCTGTAGCTCTGACCTCCGGTCTATCCGTCTGTTCTTTTCTGTAAATTTGAATAGACGTCGGTTTGAATGGAAGCCAGGGAGGAAAAGAAAATCGTGATGGGGAGTAACTGGATTCAGCCAGCGCGGGCTTTTGCTTGTCTAGCTTGTTGGGAGAGCTTGGCTGAACGCCCGTCTCCTACTTCCCCTTTCCCCATTTCAAGAAGATTGTTGGGGGAGGGGGAGTAAGGAAGAGATTAGACGCGCTGACACGTGGTTTTAGGCTTGCAACACGAACACAATTATAGCGTTGTTTTCTTCCATTTTTTTTCTAACGAAAGTTAATGCTTCTTGGTTTAGAACTTTTTTGTTATGTTTTTTTTTAAATGTAGATAGTACAGAAGGTAGAGAAGAGTAAGATAAAGTATTAAGATCAGTCGATACATCAATGGTTGTGTGAAAATGATCGAAATACTTAAAAGCGCCAGCGTGAATACTCAAAGGGGAAAGATTAGCACGTTTAGGCCAACCAAAACCCTTTTTCCCGGGCAGAAGGAGCCACAGGCACTTTAGTAAAAAAGCCTTCGACGCTCCAGTCGTGTTTGCTCTCTAACTAGCACGCGGATTTGGCCTAACGCTATCATGTCTCGTGTGTTGGCTCGGCTTAAAGTTAGGCTAGGCTAGCGGGCTTATGACGATGAGTCATTGCTGAATTTCCGTACACGCGGCGATACTGGTTTCAAAATATACAGACTTAGACCATAGACCGGTTGATTTGCACGTAGCGCTTTCAAGATATTCACATGTTCAGCACGACGTCGATTGTTCGATGGTGTTTTTTTTTTTGTCTTGTCTTTATATGCTATATATGCTATGCTTGTCCTGTTTTGCAAAGCCTAGTAAATTATACAACTATTTGTCGATGGAAGTAAGGAAAAATTTTTCTTATGCTATATATATATATATATATATATATATATATATATATATATATATATATATATATATATATATATATAGAGAGAGAGAGAGAGAGAGAGAGCTCGAGCTCAAAACCTAACATACAGAAGGGAGACATGGACAATTATCAGAATCAGACGGAAAATGATGGTCTGCTGGTATCTGAAGCTGGTGGATTGGGTCACATCAATTGTAGTATAGATCTCCTTCCTTTGATAGTTGTACTTGTTGTGGTTGCTAGTTTTAGCTTTTCTAATTGCTCCATTTTAGTCATCTCTAGAGGGTAACCACTGGAGGACAATGGTAAATGATCGTTGGATAATATGATGATACAGCGACAGCGGGAATATGTTGTGACAACACGAAACATTGACGGCAACATATAGAGGACGGCAAACAGAGACGATACTTGGCATTGTGACATCATGGCATGGATGGAAATCAACAGAGTTGGTAAACATTACTGGTGGCGTCGGCGATCACGTCTCTCCACACTTTACTGCCTACGTACCGTAACAAGGCTTACAGTGAAATAAATCTGAATGCTTTCGCAAGCTGTATGCTTTCAGAATATATGCCATATGTTACGTCAGCAAAGCAGTATGAATGCACAAACCGGGCTACTTCATGCGAATCCATATTGGTTGAATGCTTCTAGCGATCGGCAGAGTTTTTTTTATTGATTTCTCCATTCCAATGTACTGGACAATTCTATTGGTTTAGTTGTTTCGCCACCCGACCTGGTGTACTTTGGTCGCCAGGAACATTTTGTCTGGTTTTTACTCCGGTGACTGACTCTGATCAGACTTGATATAAACTTATACGAAAAGTGCGAACTCTTTGCGGAAAAGGCGGAGCTTATTAAAATGTTGCCGGGATGTTCGCGTATTTCGGAATTTATTTTTCAGGGTGATCTGTTCTGATCGTTCATTGGCAGAGTGGTTAGAGCGCTTGTTATTCGAGTCAGAATTGCTGGGTTCGAAACGTGGGACCGTCATGCTGCAGGCTAAATTTAGGGTATCCGTTTTTGAGTTAGGAAAAGAAAAGGTAGCCATTAAATTAAACGAGCCGATCACTCCACTGCATACAGCCGAGTCTTCCTACCCACACTAAGTCTCTAACACCTCACTCCATTACTGCGGTATGTGCTACGGGAGTACCTTTGCTTACCCGGGTGGGGGCGCCTGTTCAGGGGGGCTTAGTTTTATAACATGGCACACCCCCACCCCGATAAGCAATGTTGTAATATATTCTAAATTATATTAAGCAGTTTGTTTAAAAAAGGTAGAATGAACATCCTTCAAAACAAGTAGGCCTGTGTTATCTAACGTTTAAGTGCAGCACGGACATACCAAACTTGAGCTACACCGGGAAGCGCGCGCTCTCTCTCCTCCTCCCTCCCCCCGATACGTCACTGGTAGGGTTGTCCAAGAACATAAATTACAGTTGTATGTTGAGTGTTTTTGTATCTTTCTTTGCTGGTCTGTCCCTTCCTCTTGCGTGGTTTCTGTCTTGATATTCCCGAACATTCTTGTCGCTCGAAATATCTGGCATTGCCTTCTCCCCAGCGTATGGCGTTTGAAGGTTACTGGTAAACGAGGGAAAAGTGCACCTCTTTTTGTGTGCGTAGCAGGTACAGACAGACAGCCTATATAGGCCACGTTGTCCGAACAGTCACCCGTGCTGTTTTCAACCGCGATGGAGAAACACGCGGCTTCAGCAGTGTGGTGTCTGAGCGTAAATAATGTAATAGGGTTATTGTTATGGGAGTTTTTCAGCGCCTGAACACACGGGCTTTGAGGGCAGACCGGATAGAGGCGGTGTGTATCTGTATATGTACAATCTAGACGTGAAAGGCAGTCTCTCTGGCGGTATCTACCTACCCCACTAACTACTTCAAATGTCACGTCCGACGTATTTATCCTGTGTGAGACGAGGCTTATCTGGAGTAAAGGGTGATGATTGTCCGCTACCAGATCTGCTTCTCTTTAAGAAGTTAAAAGTACGGAATTAAAAAAAAAACCCGCAAGGTCTGGTAGCGGAAAGAGCTCTGGGCATTTGAAAGTAATCGATGAAGCTGACATCAGCACCGAGAATATCCGTCTAGTTCTTGCATCAGTCTTCTGTGTGTGGCTGCGTTATCGATACTGGAATCTGGAATCGAAATGGCATTTATACGGAACACTGTCAGCATCACTTCCTATTATTCAGCTTCCCCCCAACACTGTCTCTCTGTCACATCCCTCAGACATATCAACCTTAATTCACTATGCTGCCACTGTCCCTTTAGCATCGCAATTCCCCCCCACCCCCCCCTCGCCCCCCCCCCCCCTCCCCCCCCCCCCCCCCCCCCCACCCCCCCAACCCCACCCCCCCCCCCGAGAAAACGACGAATATCCGTTTTGTACTTTTACAGGAGTTCGTTCTATCATAACGTTTTAAGAAGTCGACGAGTGACAAAAAGAAGAGAGGACATCAGTTCTTGGGACCAACTTTCAAACATCCATTATTGTGTTATTGACATTTAGATGACAAGCCAAAAGTCACAATCGGCTGTGTCAGTGCCTGCCAAAATATGGTAGATTAAAATGTACCATGCACACAAAACAAAGGACTTTCTAGCCTCGCGGAAGGTCCAGTTGTTTGAAGCAACGTCACTGTTCACCATCCTTTATACACACTTTTCATTTCTTAGTAATTTTCCCCTATTTTAATTAAGATTAATGGAGCCGCGCTGGTGTAGTGGTTACCAAACTGCGCTGGCGACCGGGTGACCCAGGATCAAACCCGGGCGAGGATATTTGAAAATCTTTCGTCGACCGGGATTTGGACTGGATTAGCTCGAGGCCATTTGAAGGAGTGTCGTCGACCACGGTATGGCGGCTCCTGAGCCGACCCAGCTCTAATGGGTTCCTCCGAAATCGGCGAGTATCTGCCTGAATGGCGAGGGACACCTGTCTCTGTACAAGAAAAAGGGATACTCACGTAAAAATCAGTCTCAGGTTAGACATACTAACCTGAGATTTCGCCTCGAGTAATAGCGGGCGTACGCAAAAAAAAAAAAAAAAAAAAAAAATATTTCCACGTTATTTATATATCATCTTCGCCGTAGGGAGCATCGCCACTTGGTGCGATCTGCAGCTTCATCCTCCCATGTTGCAGGGCTAATGTCCAGTGCCGTCATGTCTCTCTAACACACATCTTTCAACATCAGCTGCGGCCGCCCAACTGCTTTTTTGCTATCTGCCGGTTGTCCGTATAAATATCATCTTCCATGCGGCGGACATGACCAAGCCAGCAGTCTGCGCTGTCTAAGCAGTGTATATATGCTTTAAAGGCCAACACGTGACAGCGCCTCAACCATTGTCACTTAGTCCTACCACGAAATACCAAGGACACCGTGGATAGAAGTTATTGAGTCTTCTTTCTTACTTAGCATAGGTTGTCCATTTCTCGGTGCTGGTCACACAGGCAGTATATACCGCATCTTTGGTCTTCATTTGAAGTTTTTAGTTTCCCCAAGCACGTGATGTGAGGCGCGGACACATGACTGCAACTTTGCCAATGCACCTGTCAATTTCTGTGTCTAGAGAGAGTTTGTTGTTGATGGTAGACCCCAGGTATGTGGAGTGGGTGCACCACCTATTTATATATAGCTTGTTTTATAACAATGGCTGTCAGTGCCAATACAAGCATGAACGAAAGGAGGAGCTACTTGCATAGTTTCAGCTCTCTACGATGAGTGGAGCGTAAGAGATTGGGAAGATTCAAAACACTACAAATATATAGACATCATGTCGAGTTAAAACAAAAGTGGGGTATAAAAGGAACACATGAGGTTTTGATGGTGTATGCTTGCAGTATTTTCGTAAAGTGCTGAATCCTTTCTGTCGAATCCGTGCCTTGGATCCCGTCCTCCACATATTCAACCTTTTGACTTTGCCGGATGAATGTCATTGATGTTAATCTTCCCCACACCCTGTAACACGTTTTACGTGTGTGGTGTATGTGTGTTTACATGCGATGGAGGCCAAAATGAGGCAGTCAGCTTGAGATAAGCGCGTTGCATGTATTTTACAAAAAACTGCACAGATAACGGGCGTGCTAAAATTACAACTGGCTTCAGTGCAAAGTGCGCACCGTGCTGGCAAAACCTCAAAGTTGGCCTAAGCGAGAGAGATAGGCCTTTTCAAGGAGAAATATATGTAACGTAGATAGATGTGAACTCAAGGGAAGCCGGTATCAGGTCTTGTTTTCTCTTCCCCCCCCCCAGTTTTTTTTTTTTTTTGGTAACGACGCGAACTTGCTAAATATAGCGCCATCTTGAGAAAGTACTTAGAGCAACTGTATGTGCACCATCCATCACGCTTCATCTGCATCAGAGGTTCCTACCCTGGGGTACTTATGTACACAGGAGGTATGAGAAGTTTGCGAAGGGGGCACAGGCAACATTTGATAAATAACTATATTATCCAATATTAAAATGTTCCACAAGTAGTAGTGTTAGTGAAAAAAAAGGTGGGTTGGAGTGGAAAAGGGGAGTTCTGTTCTTCATGTAATGCAAAACTCAAAACAAACTGGAGACTGAACTGTAGGGCCTACTGTTTCTTTTTTTTTCTTAATATTTAAAAAAATAGGAGTTTTATCGAGGCGCATTCTGTTCAACCTGAACACAAGGTCCGTCGGTTGTAATATTAGAACACGTGTTCAAATATGAAAGACCTAGTGGTAGGTTGTATTTATTAGATTGGGTGACTCTTTCAACAACTATGTCAAGAGTAAAGGTATTGACTGAAAAGAAATATAATGAAGTGTCTCACTGAATAATTTGACCATGTTCTGATTAACAATAACAATTTTATGATAGTAAACAATGTTATGCCCCGAATAAAAGTTTTCTTTATGACTGATTTTTTTCTCTCATGTGTAGGCCTGTATACATGGACAACTCTAGAATTTATTTCCCTTCATATTCAGCAGGGCATACCGGTAGAAATGTGGTCGGGAACCTCTGACCTACATGCTCTCTTGAATAATAGCGTTCCCAGACATCGTGAGGGAAGCATGTCTTGCTTTGCCGCAGCCATTTGCTTTTCTCGTCTGTTCACGTATTTTCTGTTTGTTTACTGTTTCTAAATATTCTTAAATAAAAACATATTGCCTGATAATGTTTATTTTGTGTATATGCTTTGGACTGTAAATTTATGTAGCTTTATGAATCCCCTCACGTACACACTTTCGTGGGTTATAAATAGGGTATGCCGCAACCTCCTATTCCAGATATTATGTTCAATTGCCGATACCCAACAGTGGCATCAAACCCACCTGTCTAGTTATTGTAAATAGGATCCCGTTACACGCCCATTGAGGCATATTGGGAATATGGTGTTAGGTCCATATTTTCTTGACCATCGGCACACCAGGGGTGATGTGGTCAGCAGTATCACGCCGGCCGCCTTAACCTTTCCAGAATTGCTCTGGTACTCAATTCATGAGGCTGCTGGTACTCAATTCATGAGGCTGGTCGACGACAGAGAAATTAGCAGTCTAAAAAAAACCCACCTCAACTGGGGATAGATACTGTTCAATTATATTTTGCAGTTCCATTGGCCTGTCTATTCGTAACACCTGTTCCGTAGTTCAGGGTTAATTGCAGGACCAAATATGTCCTTTGCTTTAGAAAGTAGCTTTGTTTTCTAAAACCATCATCACCCAGTGCCGTACTGACCAGTGATCATTTCTCGTCGCGACATCCGTTTTCCTAGAATTCTCTGTCCTGCTGTTAACATTATTTTATGACATCTGGAATTTTTGTTGTTGTTAGTACTATTGCATCCTTTTTTTCCGTAATTTTTTCGCCTTTTGTCCAGGGGTCAGTTTGCCTTGTGCATTCCATCAGTCCAGTACAGATTTTCTTGCACCACTTCAATAATTATGTTTTGCACAAGCGACCCATTCATAAAAGTCTGTATCTTTCTAACTAACAAAGCTATCAATGACCATTACGGGAGCCGCGCTAGCGTAGTGGTTAATTAATATTAGACAAACATAAAGGTATGTTTTCAGGCACTCGTAAGAAATAAAGAAGTAGAACACTTAGACAACAGAAAAACAACAGACGTGAGTGGCTTACCCAGGGTTCGAACCCCGTAACTTCCGTACGACAACACCGCCTAGCTATACAAGCGAATCACACTAACCTCATGGCCAGCTAGGCATCCCCAAAAAAGGATGCTTTACTGACCGGTCATCAGTGCGAAACACAAGACAACACCGGAAGTTTACAATGGGCACCTAAGCCTATTAATGACGCAATCACTTCTGTTGTTCCTCTATTCAGCAGTATATGTCAGTCCAAACAAGACAAAGACCTTGATACTGTGTCCAGTAAATGATAGAAGACTTAAGGACAGTAGTATAGAACAGAGGGTAGGTTTCTGGTATTGTATGAACATTAATAACACATAAGGAAGGGAAACCCGAGGCCTGTAAACAGTAAATTAATATTAGACAAACATAAAGGTATGTTTTCAGGCACTCGTAAGAAATAAAGAAGTAGAACACGTAGACAACAGAAAAACAACAGACGTGAGTGGGTTACCCAGGGTTCGAACCCCGTACCTTCCGTACGACAACACCGCCTAGCTATACAAGCGAATCACACTAACCTCACGGCCAGCTAGGCATCCCCAAAAAAGGATGCTTTACTGACCGGTCATCAGTGCGAAACACAAGACAACACCGGAAGTTTACAATGGGCACCTAAGCCTATTAATGACGCAATCACTTCTGTTGTTCCTCTATTCAGCAGTATATGTCAGTCCAAACAAGACAAAGACCTTGATACTGTGTCCAGTAAATGATAGAAGACTTAAGGACAGTAGTATAGAACAGAGGGTAGGTTTCTGGTATTGTATGAACATTAATAACACATAAGGAAGGGAAACTTTAGGCCTGTAAACAGTAAATTAATATTAGACAAACATAAAGGTATGTTTTCAGGCACTCGTAAGAAATAAAGAAGTAGAACACTTAGACAACAGAAAAACAACAGACGTGAGTGGCTTACCCAGGGTTCGAACCCCGTACCTTCCGTACGACAACACCGCCTAGCTATACAAGCGAATCAGAAAACATACCTTTATGTTTGTCTAATATTAATTTACTGTTTACAGGCCTGGGGTTTCCCTTCCCTATAGCGTAGTGGTTACAACACCGCTCTGGCGACCGGGTGATTCAGGATCAAACCCGGGCGACGGCATTTGAGGATTTTTCGTCGACCGGGATTTGGACTGGATTAACTCGAGACCTGGCGAGAACATTTGAAGCAGTGTCATCGACCAGGGACTGGCGGCTCCTGAGCCGACCCAGCTCTAATGGGTACCTCCGAAAACGGCGAGTATATGCCTGAATGGCGAGGGACACTTGTCTCTGTACAAGAAAATAGGATACTCACGTAAAAATCAATGTCAGGTTAGACATTAAAAAAAATAATAACCCGAGTTTCGCCTCGAGTATTAGCGGGCGTACGAAAAAAAAAAAAAGTGACCATTACGCCAGCCTGTGTTTTGTAGGGCAGCAGCAGTCTTCACTTTGCCTTGTCGGCAGCCATCCTTTGTGTGATGCCCCAGCTCTGGTTCATGCGTTGTATCTCTGCCTCCACAGTTCTCTGCCATGTAGCATTTGGCCGGCCTGTTTCACTTTTCGACTGTTGTAGTCCATAACATGGCAGTTCTGGTGATGGTGTCAGGGTCTTTTCTGACGATGTGGCCAACTCAATTCCAGAGTCTACCCACTAATGTCTTCTTGGAAGCTCCTACTAATTGTTATTGTTGATCGGAATCGACGTCTTTGCACTCCGGCCAAACTCATAAGTGATTATTCTCCGGCCAAACAACTCATAAGTGATTATTCTCCGGCCAAACAACTCATAAGTGATTATTCTCCGGCCAAACAACTCATAAGTGATTATTCTCCGGCCAAACAACTCATAAGTGATTATTCTCCGGCCAAACAACTCATAAGTGATTATTCTTCGTCAGCATATATCTAAGGGTATGAATACTAATTGTTCCAGCTGTTCCACGCTGGTTGTATACACGCCAGAGTTAGCGGTTCTTGGCTCCGAGTTAACAGTTCTTGGTTTGTGTTGATGTTGTATATTAAATGTTTGTTTGCACAACGTACTGATGGTGATGTTTGTACTTAACTGGACTCTGTCTGCTTTGTGTCTGCAGGTACGGGAAGATACAGAGTGTGAAACTTCAAGCAGCCAAAGACAATGATAATGACAACACTGCCACGGTGGCATTCAATGACATTAAGTCAGCTGCCAAAGCTCACCACGCTAAAAATAGCATTGGGGAGGTGACCTTGAGAACAGACTACTGGGAAGGTTCTACAGGTACTCCAGTTCTTGCCAACACACCAGTGGTTGGTAGCAGCGCTGTCCGGAGCGCCACATACACCAGCACCACCGCAGCATCATCTAGACTAGCAACCACCTTTTCCAGCTGGACCAAAGGGTAAGAAAATTATTTCAAACATTTGTCATTTCTTAAAGCTTTTCAGATGCTTCCTCCTTCCAATCCTGCACATAGCCTGCATGTGCTTTGAATGTAAACTTTTTATATGTGCTGTTCGAAGCCCACTATATGCTCTTGGCTTTCAAAATGTCTCTTATTTATCATGTTTAGTTCCATGTGTACGGATCAAATGTTGTGTTTGGAGTTTGTCACTGCAGGCAATTGCTTAAGGTATCCACCACTTTAAAAAAAAAAATTCATGTAGGTTTTGATGTCCCATAATGCTATTTGGAATCTACAGACAACGTACCTTGAATTTCTTTGTATTTCGACACATGGCCTAATATAACTGACCCAAGACTAGGTTGAATGGGGCTGACCTCACCAAACTGAGGGAAAAACTATAACAAATAATTTAGATTCAGAGGCTGAAAATATCAGAATAAAAAATGTGAGTGTTTTTACTGTGTTGATAATGTGTTTAGCAGATTTCCATTGTTAGAGTAGAATGCTTTACACACGAGAATTATGGTTTTCTAGGAAAGTATGTTTCTTCCTTCATTACTTTTTATGGACCAGAAAGATAAATAAGAACAATTGTGGACTGAAGCCGTCGTATTTGGATGGTGTTTCACCAGAGAAGTAGAGATAGACACATGGAGGAGAAGCTGTTGACAGAAATGAGAAGGATGAAGGCACATAAAGATCTTGCTGATGGCGCAAGACAGGACTTGGTATGATTTTGTTGGAGTCGTGCTCTTTGGGGGAGCTGAAGTGACGATGGTGCCTTAGCCAAAAAAAAAGCGTGAAAGTAACTGAGGCAGCTTTTAGTGTTACTAAATGATGTCTTAATTATTTTTCGTTTGTCCTCCGTAAGGAACGTAGGGCAATTTTTGCAGTTAGTGATCTTGTGGGAAGTTAGAAACAAAAGTAAACGTAGTCCCATTGCAGATATGGGGAGTGAATTGTTAGAGACTTCATTATACTAGGTTCAGCATCGAAAGTCTTTACCAAAATACTGTCTTTGCTCTTGTAGCGTGGTCACTCATCTTTTTAGGAAAACGTTTTGATAGAGCGTAGTGGTCCTATTCTGTAGTCTCTAGTATTGGGCCACCACTTCAACGCTGTCCATGTCTGGGCCACCACTTCAACGCTGTCCATGTCTGGGCCACCATTTCAACGCTGTCCATGTCTGGGCCACCACTTCAACGCTGTCCGTGTGTGGGCCACCACTTCAACGCTGTCCATGTCTGGGCCACCACTTCAACGCTATCCATGTCTGGGCCACCACTTCAACGCTGTCCATGTCTGGGCCACCACTTCAACGCTGTCCATGTCTTATTAAATTATTCATCACCTTTAAGCTCCCTGTGTGGCATAGGCCTTAAATCAGTTCATGCCAAGCCCTCCTGTCTTGAGCCCATCCTGTCTTGAGCCCATCCTGTCTTGAGCCCATCCTGTCTTGTTCTTTATGTGTCTTATTTATCCTTTATACAAACCTAGAACCTTTTATCTGAAAACTGAAATATTCTGAAAATCAAAAGTGTCTCAGGGATTCTTTTCGATAACGTTTTGAGGATATCTGATTATTTTCTGGGCGACATTTGGACGATTTGGTCTACTTTTTGAACACTATTTGGGCGACATCTGAAAACGGAAACAATATGGTTTTCAGATGTCCCTGAGAATTTAAGATAAAGAGTTACAGACCTGTAGAAGTTTATATATCATCAGAATCATCATTTTCCTTTCTTTAAATTGACACACTGCAGTTTACCCAGCTGTAAATGGGTATCTGACTTTGCTCTTGAGTTAGGGAAGGAAAAGCCAGCGAGGAAGAGAACTGATCAGGCGCCGCCCCCCCCTCTCTTCCGATGCTGAACCTAAGTATATTGAAGTCTGCTGTTGAGATAGGGAAGGAAAAGGCAGCAAGGAAGGGAAGTGAGCTCTCTAACAATTCACTTCCCTGCGTCAGTATCTGCTTTTGGTTCTATCTTACCGTATAAAGGTAGGAGCATCTTATATATTCTCCTCCAGTTATCATAGTCGATAAACAAATTGTGCATACATTCATAAACTAATAAAATAAACAGAAATAAACAAATAAACGACATAGGTAAATACATCAAAAGCAGTGGCTTACAGCGGTGAAGCCCCATTCCACATAATGTAGATTGTACACACAAGTTATGCATAAATACAATAATAACGTAGTGTCCGATTGGCAGAGGTTGGAGTGCTTGTCTAACGACAAAGTTACAGGGTTCAGGGTTCGAACTCATCACGCTGCCATCCACCCAGCTGTAAATAGACACCCGACTGTACTCTTGCGTTAGGACATGCAGTGGCATCGAGGAAGTGAACTGGTCACATCTACCCTCATAAAGCTGGACCTAATCTGGTGAATGTTTCTTGACACATTACTCCCCTATGGTAGTATCTGCTGAGGAACTGCGTGTACCTTCATTACATATCCAACGTATACATTCTTTACATATCCAACGTATACATTCCTTACATATCCAACATATACATTCCTTACATATCCAACGTATACATTCTTTACATATCCAACGTATACATTCCTTACATATCCAACGTATACACTCTTTACATATCCAACATATACATTCCTTACATATCCAACATATACATTCCTTACATATCCAACGTATACATTCTTTACATATCCAACGTATACACTCCTTACATATCCAACGTATACATTCCTTACATATCTAACATACATTCCTTACATATCCAACATATACATTCCTTACATATCCAACGTATACATTCCTTACATATCCAACGTATACATTCCTTACATAAACATGACAGTGAGCTTTTCAACAAGAAACTGTATAGCGAGGCCCGGCACATGAGAATGATAAATACATTTTCACTGTTTATTATTTCCTGTTATTCATTTCTTTGTCGTGCCTCGGCCATCAGCTGTTCTGTTGCTGTGCTTCATGCATGTCTTGTAAATATTTATATAAAAAAATTGCCTCGTTTTGTGAGGAGCGCCCGATTCAACAAAAAGGCTCGAGGGTTAATATTAGGGTGCATGTCCAAATAGAAAAGACCTTTGCAGTCTATTTTAGTGTATTGTGTGTATGTGTGCTTATAAGAAATTGTTTGAGATAGTCACGTAGGAACGTCCTGTTTGTGTGTTCTGGTTCATAAAGAAGATGTGAACGGAATCCTCGATTGACGGCGGGATGGGGTTGGTTACACGATTCAATTGAACTAGTGGGACGAATGTCCGATTTCGCCCAAATGTCTATCGATCCGGCGGCCATTTAAGCCGCCCACATCGATACGATCTTAATTAAGGATTCAAGAGTCAGTAGTAAAGGGTAAGGATTATAGATAGGGTCTCTGTCTCTAACGATTTGGGCGACTCAGTTGGCCGCCCAATCAATAGACGTTTAGACGAAATCGGGCATATGTTTCACTTTTCTTCATTTCAACCTAGTCACACACATTAGAGGAAATATTACAATTACAGACGGTACAATTAACAATGCCTGATAAGTTTAAGAACAATGTAATTTGTATGGTGTTTACTGCCATCAAGCCTCAACTGCCACCTGACAACCTGAGTGAAATATTGCAACATCCCGCACAGCAACAAGAAGCAGTGGCAGCAGACGTAACAGAATAATCATGGCTGCAACAGAGCAGACGTTCGAAGGATGTAGCCACGTCTGTCAGTGCTAAGAGAATGATAACATAAGTGAATAGTTGTGCGCAAATGTGATAGGAACTATTGCTTCTTTGTGAGTGTCTGGTTTTCTTTGAAACAACACAGTCTTTGGATTAGTGGCTGGTTATAGTTATTACTCCCTGGGAGCTGACATACCCTGCCTCATTCTGCAAGTATATAACGCTGTAATGTTATGCTGCATCTAAAGCCACAGCCACATTTCTCAGCGTGTGTACAGCCATATGATAATTTATTCTCTGTACTAACACCGATACTTGGCCAGTTTTACATATAGCCTTCGCTTGTTCACTTTAATTTTCACATAGCAACACGCTTTATTTTCACATATCTTGCACTTTATTGCCAGATTTCTTGCGCTTTTAATTTCACATATCTTGCACTGTATTTTCACACGACTAGCGCTTTATTTTCACATATCCTCATGCTTTATTTTGAGATTTCTTGCACTTTTAGTGTCACATTTCTTGCACTTTAATTTTCACATTTCTTGCACTTTAGTTTCACATAGTCGCAAACTTTATTTATGTATGTGTGTGTGCATGTTCTTACATTTTTTTCCCCATATGTTCTCATGACATATTCTCAAACGTTATCACATTGATTTTAAAAAAATCCATTCTCAGACTTTATTATCATATATTCTAACTCATGATTGTGACATCTTTTTACTTTATCACACAGTCATTTACTTTATATTTTCTCACGTTATTTTTCACATATTTTCAAAGCTTGTTTTCAGCCACTCGATGCGGGCAAATTTTGGATTATTACTTTGGAGCTTCATCTTTCGGTTTTTGGATTATGAATATTCATTTTGTGTTGTGTTATTTATATTTGTTTGGTCGAGTTAACCAGACAGTACGTTGTGGAGTATCCATTATCCTTTGTATTAAAAACTGGAGTACCAAATATCATTGGATACGTGTATCAGATGATGGATAATACTCTGTGAAATACTGCTACAGGTGAGATCTGTTTCTCGTGGATAATAAATAACAAATACTCGCGTGGCGACAACAAACAGATCAAATTATTAACAGAAATGCGGCAGCTGGATAATGGGAGTTTATTTCTGCATTTTACCCAAACGGAGTACCATCTTGGTGTCGTTGTTGTTGGGCTACAAGACGAGTCATTGGGCTACATCGGTATCTTGATGCAAAGAATTGAACGTTCCCACTCCAACTCTACCAACAACAGCCTCAGGCAGTTTGAGTTAACAATATAAATATTTGGAATAACGTGGATTACTTATCTACACAATCAGTGTTTCAGTATCTGAAGACTCACACATGGAGTGTGTTACAGTAAAATTCTGTTCGTGGAAATAGGTGAATACATTGTGGAGTACTTTTTTTCTGGATTAGAACTTGATATTTCGTGTGGCTGCCTTGTGTTGTGCAATATTTCTCTTGCAGTTTGTGATAAATCATACCAGTTTACCATCACGCTTTACGCAGAGTCGAGTCCACATCATCTACGTGTGTACATCTGGCAGCATTTAGTATCCCTCGAAATTTGTATTGTTTGGCAGAACTTACATAAAATTAATATTTTTTCTTCAGAAGAACGCGGAGCAAGCAAAAGTCAGTTACTTAAAGATGGTAGAAATTGATAAAATTCAGAATACTTACATAGGTTAGTGAAATTTCAGTTAGGGTTGTACAGGTAGGTATGTAATCTGTGTGATAGATGTATGCCCCGTGAGTTCAAATACATTTTAAATTTCAAAACATTTACCAGTGCATGTCTTCAGCGCTCGGCTAACAGTGCAGTGCTGCAGCACTCGGCTAACAGTGCGGGGCTGAAGCACTCTGCTATCAGTGAGGAGCTGAAGCACTCGGCTAACAGTGCCGGAATGTAGAACTCGGCCAATAGTACAAGGCTGTGGCACTCAGCTAATAGTGGAGGGCTGCTAAAAGTACATGGCTGTAGCACTCAGCTAATAATGCAACTCAGCTAATAGTGCATAGCTGCAGCACCCGGTTAGCATAAGTCAACTAATGTAACACTTAATGAAAACTCGAAGGGTCATGGGTCGAGTCTTTACAGCTGTAGATTATTTTATTTCAGATAACAGTTATTAGCTTTAAATATCTTATTAATATTACCTGTTTCCAACCCTGAGTATGAAGTTTTCACAACTGCCATTGTTTATTATCCTAACAGATAATGTCTTCCATTGTTACAGCTTTCTTCTTCCCACTATATGTTAGAACTGTAAATAAACCCTACGTCAAACCAGGAACCATTTATCTCTGTATTTCCCCCACACTTGATTATACATGTATTGTTTTCAGAAAATCTTACGTGAAGAAGATTCCCTATAATCTAGATACGCCACTGATGGTGTTGTGATTCATAAGCCCTTGCACGCTGAATTTTGTATTTACCGAACCTTTATACTTTTGCATGATTCCCTCCCCCCAATCCCTTATGTTTACCTGTGTTTTTATTTCGTGAATTTGTCCACGCATATCAGGTTTGTGTCTTTGAATGTGATGACTTTGTGTGAACATTTTTATATGCAAACAAGATATAGACGTTTTGTTTAGCCACGAGCCCATTCTTCAAGACTAACTTTGTCTTGTCATTCTTCATTCACGGAATATAAATGTACTACGTTCTTTGCTTTTGTCATACAGTTATACGTAATATTATTATTTAGATCAGGGGTTCTCACCCTTCTTTTGCTAATGGCCCCCTACTGATCCTCATTTACCTCTATGGCGCCCCTGGAAATATGGCATGGCCTACGTTGAGAACCACTGATCTAGATTGATGGGCTGGCAACCTTGCTTGTAAAACAAAATGCCATAGACACCACACTGTAGACGGCATAAAGAATATGCTTAGTGAAGAATTCTGGAGAAACTATGCTTGCATATTGACTCCAAGTTCCGCAGGGAGTGAATAAATTAGAAAGCTCTCTTAGAGCCTGCAACAGTGCTGGCTCCGTGCGCCGCCGATAGAACCGACACTGAGACAGGGGGAGGATGATCTAGATACTGTATTCGATCCTTGACCATTCCATCTTGTTAGCAGTCTAAATTTACTCAGTACAGAAGTGTGAGTTAGATACGATAATCGATTCCATGTTATCGGCTGAATAGCATAACGTAAAATTTTTTGTCGCATTTTTTTTTTTTTGGGTGAAGTTTACAGGGGCCACCGCGAAAAAAAAGCGACTGAGTCATAACGCACAGAGCTCTGCAGTAATGGCACGTGCTCGATAGTACAGTATACTCGTGCGTGCAGGTTAATAGCTGTTAGTTTATTAGTTGCTTCCACCACCGCATTATCCCCCTTTTAAAAAAAATTATTTTCTTTCCAGGCCCCCACAATTTAACAATTTAGTGGCTGTAACAAACACATTTTTTTCTGTACATATCATTATATATTAATAGAAACATTTATCTGAAATCCATTAGTTTTTTTCTTCTAGTTTTACCTTTTATGAGACTGGAGAGGGGCCCCGACATATCTTAATAGCCTAGGGCCTGCTTAGTTCTTAATCCGGCTCTCGGCCCCCATACACAACCTCAAATTAGACACCTCTGATGTGTCTGGCGCAGCAGTAACTCATAGATTCCCGTCAACTACACGGGGTGTACACACACGCACACACACACTCACACACACAACAGCACGTTGTCATGGTATTAATCATCGTCTTCTTGCCCATTGCAAAACCGCCTAAAGCAGGTCGTATAAATGGAACACGACAGAACAACATATTATATATGTGAAAGTTAACCTTTGGTTTCGTAAAATCTATACGTAACATTTCGTGAAGATATATACGGAACAATATTTACCACTAATACTTAATAGTATTGTTGATTGTATTTTGCCTTTTTTTCGGTTACAAATAAGAGAAAACTGCACGGAAGGCAGCAGAAATGAGGGATTATTTTGCGAAACGTGGGATTATTGTGCGAAACGTGGGATTATTGTGCGAAAAGTGGAAGGGAGTATAAAGGAAGCAATTGATCACATACAATAAATAAAAAAACAATCGTAACAACCAAGAAGTTACACTTTCATAAATGGGTGTTTAACCAGAATAGAAGGATTGAAGTGGGACAAGGTCACCAATGTTACACTGATCAGAACCAGACACGTGCCAGCGGAGCAAGAGATGAGAGGAAGACGCTAGTGACAGATAGGCCAGACATTGTGGAAACTTGTTGATGGCGTTGCGGGCTGGCCTTGTTCTGGATTCCCCCGGGGTAAGAGGAAGAGAGGTATAATGATAAACACGCGGAGAATACTGGAGACAGATGACAACGACGAGAAAGACGTGGGATGAGTTTATGCTGATGGTACGTGACAGGGAGGACTGCCGGACAGGAGGACTTTGATGGTACGTGACAGGGAGGACTCTGCCGGACGTGCGGACTTTGATGGTAGTGACAGGGAGGACTCTGCCGGACATGACGACTTTGATGGTACGTGACAGGGAGGACTCAGCCGGACATGAGGACTTTGATGGTACGTGACTGGGATGACTCTGCTGGACAGGAGGACTTTGATGGTACGTGACAGGGAGGACTATGCCGGACAGGAGGACTTTGATGATACGTGACAGGGCGGCTTATGCCGGACAGGAGGATTTTGCTTGAGTTAGGCAAGGCAACATGCAGCGAGTAGTTAAGGCAACATACAGCGAGGGGTTAAGGCAACATACATCGAGGAGTTATGGCAACACACAGCGAGGGGTTAGGCAACATACATCAAGGAGGTAAGGCAACATACGAGGGTTTTTTTTCCCCCTTAACCAGCGGCACTTGGGCTTTCAGCCCTTTGGCCCAATGACATGTCATTGCGAGGCTGGGGAACCTGAGGACTTTCCTTCCAACCCGGTCAGGAGCTTCGCTCCTTCCCATCCACAGAGGGTTTATCACAGGAGCCGTTCAGGCTATTCAGTCAAATTTCCGGTCGTAAACATTTCTTCAAACGCTGACGCCCGGGTTTGAACCATGAACACCTGGTCGCCAGTACAACGCCGAAGCCATTACACCAGCGCGGCTCCCCATACGAGGGGTTAAAGCAACATGCAGCGAGGAGTTAAGGCAACATACAGCGAGGAGTTAAGGCAACATGCAGCGAGGAGTTAAGGCAACATGCAACGAGGAGTTAAGGTAACATGCAACGAGGAGTTAAGGCAACATGCAACGAGGAGTTAACGCTACATGCAACGAGGAGTTATGGCAACATACAGCGAGAAGTTATGGCAACATACAGCGAGGAGTTATGGCAATATACAGCGAGGAGTTATGGCAATATACAGCGAGGAGTTAAGGCAACAGCGATGAGTTAAGGCAACATACAGCGAGGAAGGGATTCCCTCCATCTCATAAGGTCTAGTCTGGTACAGTGCGTTAACACATGTTTTCACTACGGCAGTATCTACTATGAAACTACAGTTACCGCCTGCCTAATTGTGGCAGTCTGTCGGGTGCAACTTTCATGCAAGTTTGTGCCCTGGTTTTTATTACGACATTTCTTCTTGTCCCACATTCTCGTTAGAACCCGAATTGTAAAGCAATTCTTGCCTAAACGAAGGCAGCGCTTGGCCGCCAATGTTTAAGCATAGCTGGCGAATTAGTCACTTGGTATTCACTTTCAGGCGAGCAAAGAAAATGAGGGCGGGTTGGGGAAGGCGGTGCTTTACTCGAGGTAACTTGCTTAAATATCGATGGTTTTCACAAACACGAATACTCGATCCTGTGTGTCACACAAGTCACTCAGCATTTGCAAAACTGTACCACATTCAGCCCCAGTGCATGATAATTTACTTTAGTGGTGGGGAGGTAAGAAGATAGTAGGTCTAAAATCTCTTAGCTAGACTAGAATGACATTCCTCTGTTTTCTACCTCCCTAATCAAAATTAGCTCCCTTCTCCTTTAAACACAATTATGCCACATGAACACACCTCTCTATACATCCTATATTCACTTACACACATTTGTATATACTGTGCATCTTCTTATAACAGGGCTTATTTCTTGTTGTCTAGATCTAATATGAACACGGCGTAGTTCTTCCTGATATGAACACAGCGTAGTTCTTCCTAATATGAACGCAACTTACTACTTAGTTCTCCCTAATATGAACACAGCGTAGTTCTTCCTAATACTAGCAACACCCCGCCAAAATTGGCAGGTTTTTAATTATAGTGTGTTGTTTCTGTTACACGTATTACATGGCTGCTTCTTCTATAGTCTTGCTTGCTCGCTGTGAATGACGCGATCGTCTCTTCCTTTTAGCCATCTTATCATTTTGATCCATAATAATAAGTCTGCAATACTTTCAATTAAAATTTTGTCTTGAAGAAACAATTTAAAAACCTACATGTTAAGGTTATTTTTAAGAAAAATGATGAGTTAAATCCGTTTCCCGAATGAAACTGGACAGAAGAGTATCATGATTGTCTGTCGATTTAATGCACACCGTCACACTTTGCTATTTTTGCGAGAGTACATATAAGGCGGAAACAATACAAATATTGTCTAACGTTCAAACACAGTTGCACCCCCTTAGCTGTGCTCGAAAGTTAATGCACTCTCTCAAAATTGAAAAAAGTGTGCAAATGACGGTGTGCAAAGTGTGACAGACCGTCAGACCGAAGTACCTTTCGGTTGGAATTATGGTATTGGATGAGCACAGCTTAGATCTTCCTAATATGAACGCAACATAGTTCTCCCTAATATGAACGTAGCTTAGTTCTTCCTAATATGAACGCAGTTATTTGTTCCAAATATGAAAACTAGCTTATGCCATATTCTCCACTAGTCAGCTGCACAACCATCGTTCCCCCTCTATAAACATCGGCACATCCTGATCCAACCGTGACGACCAACGCAGTTAGATTGCCGAAGACGTCCCACTTTGTGTGAGGGCGTGCTGAACATTTCTGTAGATGAATTAACATTTCTGCTTGTCATTTAAAAAAAAAAGAAGAAATAAATTTGTATTTTTTCTTGTCATTTTATAACGTGACTTAAAAAAAGAAGACAGTAATAGGTATCTCCTGCCACTGTTTTTGGTATAATAAATTTGTTTTCAAATTTATTAGAGGAATGAGTATTTCTTCTTCCCATGTAGCTAGAAAATTGTTCGCATTTGTTTCATTTGTCTTTAGAAACTTAGAAGCTGCTAACATTGGTCTCTTTTCATCTCTCTATATCTCTCCTCTCTATCTCTCCTCTCTCTATCTTGCTCTCCTTCACCCCCGGCCACACTAATTACTTTGTAGTGTTACGTACATGGACGTTCGGCTATTAATAGAATGGGTCAAAAATGAACGTGCTGCCATCTTGTTGATGTGTGGCGCCGGCGTGTTGTTCACCGCAATGCTGAGTTTGTATGAAGCTTCATCCATGCAAGAATGGGTTGTCCTCAATCAGCGGCGATGTTAACAGCTGCTTTATGCCTGGATGTGTATGATAAACGCGGTAGGGCTGGTTGCCTTGGTCACGGGCTTTCCAACTTTTGTTGTTCCCATTTCTCTCTCTCTCCCCCGTTTTTTGCCGCATGTAGTTCTCGGGGGGTCTCTGCTGAAAAATAAACAAAAAGAATAGAACTAATACACCCTGAGCCATGTCGTACATAGCGAATAATGGGGGGGGGGGGGGGAAAACCAGGCTAGGAAACCTCATCATGTAAAACAGATAGCTACAGAAACCACCAATGCATGATGCAATGAGCAGACACTTTCCCGGCACAGTTACCAAGTTCCGGGATCAAGACCTGGTAGCATCACGCTCCAGTCTACCCAGTTGTAAATGGTCAGGTCTACCTGACCCTTGCTCGTGAGTTAGGGAATGCAACGGCAGCGCAGAAAGGAAGTAGCCACACCTACCTGTTCAAAAGCTGGACCTATTTTGGTGAAGTATCTAACACGTCACTCACTCACGACAGTTTCGGCTATACGACGAACTATTCAGTACGCCTGGAAATATATTCCAGAGTTGCAACGCCAAACTTTTTTTTTTCGTACATAGCATCGTGGTTTAGTGTCTTAAAGTTGTAAGATGTTTATCGGCACACTGTCAAATAAATTAGTCAGATCCTTGATTCTGTTTTTTGTCAAGCAAGTTTTATACTTGGTACAGTTGTTTGAAAGAGATACACGCATATCATATTAATTTCTTTTGCGTTGTATTTTATTGAGACCAGGACTCCGCGGTTCTCTCTCTCTACTGAGTCACAACTTAAAAAAATCACAAAACTACTGGAATATTTCATATGTCTCCGCACAATACTGGGCAGTTGAGCGGGTTGTATTATACACATTTATTTTATTCATTTTCCTCACTAAGCTGGCGCTTTCTTTTCTTTTTCCTTTCTGTCTTTTTTATTTAAATAATTTCTCTGTCCCTGACGAAGCCCACGTGGCCATAACGTTAGCAGTTTTCTTTGTCCTGGTAAGATTTATTACCTTCTTTTTCTTACTCACGTGTTGGAATATTACAGTAGGATAATACAAGTAGTTACAAAAATTGCAACAATTCTTTGTTAATGGAAGTAAGAAAGAGAGTTCTTCAGTGTTACATTGAACCAATCCTGACCTGTGGGAGTGAGTCATGGACAATTAGTAAACAAGTACGGAAAACACTAGAGGCCACAGAGATGCGGTTTTACAGAAGAATGTTAAAAATATCATGGACAGCCAAAAATAGTAATGAGAATGTCCTGAAATAGGCCAATGCGCAAAGGAAACTTCTTTCACAAGTTAGAGAGAAGAAATCCCCTTTATTGGGGGGCATGTTATGAGAAGAGGAAAGTTGGAATATATCGTAACAACAGGTAAGATTGAAGGACAACGAGATAGAGGAAGACAAAGAAAGCAAATACTGGACAGTTCGACACGTGGCAAGTCAACAGAATTGATCAATTGTACTGGAGAGACATGATCTCCTTCGCCACTAGGCAAGGTAACTTGAATGATTGAATAGTTTCGTGTCAAATATCCCTCGTACAAGCTTCTCCTATCTGGGGGGGGGGGGGGGGGGCTGGGGGGGGGGGGGGGGTGTGGGGGGGGGGGGGGGGGGGGGGGGGGGGGGGGGTGTAATTGTGCCACAGGTTGGGATCCCCTGACTTAGTCTCTTGTATGCATGTGTGCGGTAACACGTTTGTGAACACGACAGGCAGTCTGTAACGCGCACAATGTTCGTCTGCTACAGGTAAATCTGGAAACGAAAAAAAAAAAAATGGTTTCGCTGTGAAAACAGATTCGTGTTGTGGCTTTAGCAGCATCCTTTATCCCCTGACTGACAGATCAGTCAGTGGCCACAACGCCTAGCGGCGTCTTGTACGGCAGCAACAAACTGTCCCCATTTTGCTCGGTCGGTGGCCATCCTTCGTGCCATGCCCTAACTCTGGTTCATGCTTTGCATCTCAGCCTGCACTGTTCTCCGCCAGGTTGTCTTTGGTCTATCATTCATGCGTGCACACTTTACACTCGCGCATGTACAATTTTAAATCGTTTTCCTTTTCGCTCCATATAGAGCATGGGGGCTTCAGATTAGCAGAGTGGTGAGAGCGCTGGCTTCTCGCGGCAAAGGTACCGAGTTCGACACACTGTGGCGTCACGCGCCAGTCTACCCAGCTGTGAATGGGTAGGTTACTTGACTCATGCATAGTTTGGGAATGCAAAGGTAGCGAGGAAAGCAACTGGTCACCCTATCTCTCAAAGCTGGACCTAGTATAGTCTCTAACACTCCCCTGCGACCGTATCTACTATGGGACTACTTCTACGTTTTATGGAGCATGGAACCACCATTGCAATTAGCCGCCTTTACAAGGAAGTCAGCACAAAGTATTCACCTGCTCTTGCAACTGTTGTGTTTCTATAGCGGTGTGTGTTTTACATGACGAGGTTTCCAGCCCCGAGACGCAACCACATTTGTTCTTGCCTTGTACATGCCGGAGGGAGCAGTAGTTCTCTTCTTTGTTTGCCTAATGCTAGACCCCCGGGAACTACACGAGACCTTCGGGAACTGCACGAGACCTTCGGGAATTACACACGGGAACTACACGAAACCCCCGGGAACTACACGAGACCCTCACACGGGAACTACACGAGACCCTCACACGAGAACTTCGGGAATTACGAGACTTTCACACGAGAACTTCGGGAACTACACGAGACCCTCACACGAGAACTTCGGGAACTACATGAGACCCTCACACGAGAACTTCGGGAACTATACGAGACCCTCACACGGGAACTACACGAGACCCTCATACGAGAACTTCGGGAACTACACGAGACCCTCACACGAGAACTTCGGGAACTACACGAGACCATCACACGAGAACTTCGGGAACTACACGAGACCCTCACACGAGAACTTCGGGAACTACACGAGACCCTCACACGAGAACTTCGGGAACTACACGAGACCCTCGGGAACTACACGAGACCCTCGGGAACTACACGAGACCCTCGGGAACTACACGAGACCTTCGGGAACTACACGAGACCTTCGGGAACTACACGAGACCCTCGGGAACTACACGAGACCCTCTGGAACTACACAAGACCTTCGGGAACTACACAAGACCCTCGGGAACTACACAAGACCCTCGGGAACTACACGAGACCTTCGGGAACTACACGAGACTTCCAGAATTAACACGAGACACACGCGTTCATAAATATATGCTTACAAAATACACACTCACAGGAATAAACGTTTAGCTACCGCTTGTAATGAAGGCCCAGTTTAGTTTCCAGTGGGACCAGGGGGGGGGGGTCTTAGTGGAGATAAATGAAGAATAGGACTACTGACCCTCTCAGGGAGTGTCGTAAGAGGCGACTAAAATAAGGTTGTGCTCGGGGCAGGCATCCTCATTTACAAAAAAATTGCTGCCATATCCACTGCTGCAGTGATGGGTCAGTGTGCTCCATAGGGCGCAGAAAGGCAGATGCGAATGGCTTACAATGAACGTGCGGTCAACACGAGACCCTGAAAAGACGAAGACAAACTGGGACCACTGCTTATTGAGGCTTGTTGTTAGTGGTGACTAATGCGAGATTATGCATGGTGGTGGCAACTTTAACAATTTGGGGGTGTCGTAACTTCAACAGGTAAAACGAATTGCCACAGCCACCACTACTGAAAAGAAACCCCTTCGGCGCAGTATGGAAGGCGACCACTGTGGGGTCTACAAGCGTCGTACTAAGCGGACAAAAATAAAACAAACCAAGACGGTTATAACTAAATTCCAGTGTAAGGCGGTAATTTGGAATCGACAAAACAAACTCTTTCGACTTATAATCGGGTCTTTCATTGTGGACGATTTTTTAAGTCCTAAAGTCTAGGGGTCGACTGACAGTCGGATCGACTTATCTTCTTCTTCTTCCGTCCTTAGCCAACGACCGGCAAAGCAGTCAGCAGTGGCCATTACGCCTAGTGGCGTCTTAAGGGCAACAGCGAATAGATTTTCTTTGCCGTTGTTCCCATCACGCCTAATGGCGTCTTTAGGGCAACGACAAATCAATCCGTTTGTCGTTGTTTCCGTAATCAAAGTGACTGGCAAACGGGTGATCAGCCCGTTGGGGGATCGACTTATACTCGAGTATAAACAGTAAGTCTTTCCACAACTTCCCCTCCCAAATTCTATTATGATTTGTGTTGTAGACCTTCTATCTTAGTTGACCTCTATTCTCTTCTTCCTGCAATCCAGGTTCTTAACCTTTTTTGTGCTGCTTTGATCGACCAATGAAGGTTAGGGCCCCTTTGATTGTCCAGTGAAGGCTGTGGACCCCTATTATTGTCCAGTGAAGACTATGGGCCCCTTTAATTGTTCGATGAAGACTATGGACCCATTTGATTATCCGATGAAGGCTATACAGTTCCGCTGACGGGAGAAGGGGCAAAGGCGAGCGACTGGCGCCTTAAAACCAGCAGCTTCGGGCAGATAGGGCTCGTGATCCTTGGTTGGTAGCTTATCTAAGAGAAGGAACTCTGAATTCAAACCACCGCTGCCTTGCGGGAATATCCATTTATGGAATTGGCTTCGGGAGTAAACCCTGAGGATAAATCCGGAGTCGGAGTCCCTAAGGCAGTCTAATGTCGATTCGACATTATTCTGGCAACTCCTGCGACATGGCTGGTACCAAACTGTATCGGCTACTGCCGTTCCTTTGGATCTACCGGCTGTGTGGAGAGGGGGAACATGCTGCATGGGCAACAGCTTGATCTCCATATAACTGTGCCCAAGCTCGCGCCCTGGAGAGGACACTCCAGCTTCACCCTATAGGTGTCGGCAAAACACGGGAAGTAGCAGTTACCGGTTATAAGCTTTTTGCCCAATTGGCGTAGGGCATGGCGCCAGGGGCTACTTCCGACAGTGGGAGAGGTTCTAGGATCTCACTGGACAGCTACCGCCCGCTTCAAGCTGGGCAGCCCCAGTCAATAAGGTGTTGTCCCGCCACTGTCTGCTTTCCCCATTGGGTGCATGGGGATTAGGGTCAAACCCGAACTGTGGACAGAAAATTTTGCACCAAGCAATTATCGAAAAAATAGAAATAAGCAAACTCTCAGATTGGGATGCTGGAACGTCCGGACTATGTTGAGTGGACTATCCGAAAACCTACAGGATGTAAACGATGTAAGGAAGACAGCCATAATTAATGATGAGCTTAAACGACTTCAGGTGGATATAGCTGCACTTCAGGAAACGCGCCTGTCGGGCTCTGGAACGGTGAGCGAGAAGGACTACACATTTTATTGGCAAGGGAAAGATCTTAATAAAGCTAGAGAACACGGAGTAGGTTTTGCGGTCAAAAAATCGCTAACTAAAATGGTTGAACCAGGCGAGAATGCCTGTTAACGCTCCGCCTGCAAACTAGCACAGGTCCCATCACCCTTGTCAGTGTGTATGCTCCTACTCTGTACTCTGCCTCAGAAGCTAAAGATGAGTTCTACGAGAATCTAACAGCAATTATCAAAAGCATACCTAGGCAAGAACAGCTTGTTCTCCTTGGTGACTTTAACGCTAGAGTGGGTGCCGATAATGTTTCATGGCCTTCATGTCTGGGCAGGTTTGGTATTGGCAAGATGAATGAAAATGGACAACGGCTCTTAGAGTTGTGCGTCCACCATGACCTCTGCGTGACCAACACCTACTTTCAGACAAAACCCCAGCATAAGGTGTCATGGAGACACCCACGATCCAAGCACTGGCACCAACGTGACCTGATTCTCGTCAGAAGGCCACTCCTCAGGTCTGTGCTCTCCACGCGCTCGTACCATAGTGCAGACTGTGATACAGATCACTCCTTGGTTTGCTGCAAAATCAGAGCACAACCAAGAAAACTCTATCGTGTCAGACATGAAGGGAAACCACGCATTGATACCAGCAAGATGTCAGACCCTTTCATGATCGCTCAATTCACCGCGACCTTCGAGAAAGTGCTCAGTAGCCCTCAGCATGGTGATACTATTACAGAGAACTGGGAGCATCTACGGAACACCATTCAAAGTACTGCACTTGCCACCTTTGGTAAGAAAACAGCCAAGTCAAATGACTGGTTTGATGCTTCATCAGATGTGATGGCACCTGTCATTGAAGCTAAGCGCAGTGCTATGAATGAATACAAACGTTCACCGAGTGCCAGAACCCTACAGATCCTGAGGGCTACGAGAAGCAAAGTTCAACAAACTGCTCGACGCTGTGCAAATGACTACTGGCTCCAGCTCAGTGAGAGCATCCAGATCGCAGCGCAAACAGGCAACATTAGACAAATGTATGACGGTATAAAGAAAGCACTTGGCCCCCATAAAAGTAAGACGGCACCGCTAAAAACCATCAGCGGAGAGAAGCTAACCGATAAGGGTAAGCAGATGGAGAGGTGGGTCGAGCACTACTCTGAGCTTTACGCTAGAGACAATACCGTTACGCCTGCAGCCCTTGATGGTGTCAACAGTCTGCCAACTATGGAGGAGCTGGATGCCGAACCAACATTAGAGGAACTCAGCAAGGCCATTGATAGCTTGGCCTCTGGCAAAGCACCAGGCAGTGGTGGGATTCCTCCCGATTTAATCAAATGCTGTAAGAGCACGCTATTACATCCCCTGCATAGGATGCTGTGCCAGTGCTGAGAAGAGACAACTATTCCTCAAGACATGCGAGATGCCAAGATTGTAACACTGTATAAAAATAAAGGAGACAGAAGTGATTGCAATAACTACAGAGGCATCTCTCTTCTTAGTATTGTTGGTAAGGTTTTTGCCAAAGTCATCTTAATGCGACTACACAAGTTAGCTGAGCGCATATATCCAGAGTCACAGTGTGGATTCCGAGCTGTCAGATCAACAACAGACATGACCTTCTCTCTCCGCCAGCTTCAGGAAAAATCAAGAGAGCAGAAAAGACCCTTATATATCGCCTTTATAGACCTCACAAAAGCATTCGACCTGGTTAGTAGGGATGGACTCTTTAAAATCCTCCTGAAAATAGGCTGCCCTTCTAAAATGCTGGAAATGATAAAGTCATTCCATGACGGCATAAAGGGAACAGTCCAATATGCTGGAAGCACGTCACAGCCCTTTGATATACGAAGTGGCGTTAAACAAGGCTGTGTTCTGGCTCCGACCCTCTTCGGAATCTTCTTTGCCTTACTCTTGAAACATGCATTCAGAGATGCAACTGAAGGAATATGCCTTCACACTAGGTCAGATGGCCGTCTGTTTAATCTTTCAAGGCTGAAGGCAAAAACAAAAAAATCAGAAGGGTCACTATAAGAGACTTGTTGTTCGCTGATGATGCTGCAGTCGTCACTCAAAGCCAACAGGAGCTTCAGAGCTTGATGAATCGCTTCACTAAAGCATGCAAGGACTTTGGCCTCACAATAAGTCTAAAGAAAACGAATGTGCTGAGTCAGGATGTGGGTGCTGCACCAGTTATCACTATCGATAACTATGAATTGGCAGTTGTGCACCACTTCACATACCTAGGGTCTACCATCAATGACAAACTCTCACTGGATACAGAAATCGACAGCCGCATTGGCAAAGCTGCAGCTACCTTTGCCCGCCTCACATCGCGTGTTTGGGGAAACTCTAAACTCACAATGAAGACCAAAGCTGCGGTATATAATGCCTGCGTCACCAGCACACTCCTATATGGCAGCGAGACCTGGACGACCTATGCTAAGCAAGAAAGAAGGCTCAATACCTTCCATTTGCGGTGTCTACGCCGCATCCTCGGCATCTCGTGGAAAGATAAAGTGACAAATGTCGAGGTGTTGTCACGTGCTGGCCTTCAAAGTATGTATACGCTTCTTAGACAACGCAGACTTCGCTGGCTTGGCCATGTTCGCCGCATGGAAGATGGTCGCATCCCAAAAGATATCTTCTACGGACAATTAGCAGATGGCAAGAGAACAGTTGGGCGACCACAGCTGAGGTTCAAAGATGTGTGCAAGAGAGATATGAGGGCACTGGACATGGATCCAGCAACATGGGAGGATGAAGCTGCCGATCGCACTAAGTGGCGAGGCTATTTACGGCGCCACCTCAGATTGGGCGAAGAGAGGCTCACACAAGAAGCAGAGGTGAGGAGAAAACGTCGAAAGGAGCACCAGGAAAATAAGCAGCTGAGGGCTGTCACCTCAGGGGCGCATTCCCATAGTCAGTTATGACTGAAGGGGCTATTATTATTATTATTATTGAAGGCTATAGATCCCTTTGATTGTCCATTGACGGCTATGGACCCCTTTGATTGTCCAATGAAGGTTATGTGCCCGTTTGATTGTCCAATGATGGTTATGGACCCTTTTTATTGTCCGATGAAGATTATGCGCCACTTTGATTGTCCGATGAAGACTATGCACCACTTTTATTGTTGAATGAAGGCTATGCACCCATTTGATTGTCCGATGAAGGCGATGGACTCCTTTGATTGTCCAATGAAGGCTATGGACTCCTTTGATTGTCGGATGAATGGGATTACATAAAAGCATAATTTAAAAACTGCATTTTACATGTTAGGTTATGTACCCAATAGAATTCATTCACGGACCTCCAAAAGGTACTTGGACCATAGCTTAAGAAACCCTGCTGTAATCTTTCCTGTTGTCACAATATATTCCATCTTTTATTTTCTCTAAATAAGTGTCCAAAGAAAGTGGGTTGCCTTCTTCAAACGTCAGTAATAGGCTGCCTTCATCTAACGTCAGTAATAGGCTGCCTGTGCTCACTAGGTCATTGTGTAACATCCACGCAATTCATTTGTTTGCGGATTTGTTAAGAACCCGGTGGGTGTGGTGTTAAACTGGAGTCTGTAATATTGTGACCTTTCGTTTACCCTCATTAATCATCGAAATAATGACGCTTGAACGTGACTTTTGTCTTCTAGGTCAAAGCTTGTCAACACATGTACACGTGGCGCGGTTCGTTTAATATTTTAAAAAAAACGGGGGGGGGGGGGGGTTATGTCGGAGTTATTTGAACAAAGTGTAGTTTTTAAAATCGAGTCATTAAGTATCCTGTTAAATAAGTTGTTTTACAATATTGTACAGCGTACTGGTCTGTTTTCGAGATACATTGTTCATAAAGTATCATTTCCGATGTCATAGAACACGTCCGTTCTGGATAGCATTAAGTTCTCGCGGGTGTTAGAAAATTTTCTGAGTAGCATTGTTCTCACCAGTATTAGTTCTTGAGTAGCATTGTTCACACCGTTATTAACATTTCTTAAAGATGTTCTGGAATACCACAGTTGTCACCAGTATTAAAAGCCCTTAATTAGCATAGTTCTAATCAGTATTAGAAGTTCAATAATATAATATTTCTCATCGGTATTAGAAGTTCAATAATAGCATTGTTTTTACTAGTTCTTAAAAACCATAGTTCTCACCAGCATTAGACGTTCTTAAATACCTTAGTTCTCTCCAGTATTAGATGTTCTTAAATACTACCATAGTTATCTCCAGTATTAAAAGTTTGGGAATAGCATAATTAAGTTAAAGGAATTACCACACACCGCTCCATCCTCTTTACATTTTCCGTATCTGTCATTTGCTCTTAAAAAAAACAAACATAACCCAAGTAATTCATAATTAGAATTAGCGTTACAATTGCATAAGGTTATAGAAGAAAAATACACACTAATCTTCTTCTTCCTCGTTCGTCCTGAAAAGGACGTTGGTTGCGTTGTGTCTGTTTACGCCGGAGCTGTGATATCTGCACCTTTCGGTCGACACATCCGACTTCAGCACGGCATTTTTTTGGGACCGGGTTTGCCTTCCCTCTGCGATCCCTACTCTCTCAGCCAGACTACAGTGATGCAGCCTGTTTCCAGGACCACCACGTGGAGGTGGAGTAGGGTCTTGGTCAGCTCTGGTTCGCTGACCCTGATGCAAGCAGTCAAGCTATGGGTCGCTGACTGCATTCTCTATTGCTGCATCTTTGGGTCCCATACACACGAATGATTTGTATCGGTGTCGGTACAGTCACGTAACAATTTTGTATTAGGTAGTACACGTAAATATCTTGGAATTTAGTGGTATGCTCAAACGTCTGTTGATATTTAGTGGTACGCGAGGGAGAAAGAAGGTCGAAAGGCAGGTGTTCTAACGGTTACGTCGGCCGAAAGTCTTTCTTTCCCGGAGAAATTTTATGTTCAGCAAAAGTCACGTTTGCGTCACGTTGACCTCCAGAATTGTTAGACATTGATTGCCTCCACGTTTGGTTGGCTTGCCTTTCTGGTTTTATCCTCTCTTATTTTATTGCTTGTAATCGCTTGTAAAGAGATTTGTACTACCATATTTTTTCTTTGCTCAGATGTCATCTGTTTGTGTGTGCTGTTTTGGTGGTCCCTCCTGCGCCATTTGGGTAATCTGTTGTGTACCGTGTTGGGATTCCTTTGTGTGCCGTGTTGGGATTCCTATGTGTGCCGTAGTGTGATTCCTATGTCTTTTGTGTGCCGTGTTGGGATTCCTATGTGTGCCGTGTTGGGATTTTGTTGTGGGTCGTGTTGGGATTCCTTTGAGTGTCGTGTTGGGATTCTGTTGTGTGCCGTGTTGGATTTCTGTTGTGTGCCGGGATTCTGTTGTGTGCCGTGTTGGGATTCCTTTGAGTGTCGTGTTGGGATTCTGTTCTGTGTCGTGTTGGGATTCTCTTGTGTGCTGTGTTGGGATTCCTTTGTGTGTTGCGTTGGTATTCTCCTGTATGCCACGTTTGTATTCCTACGTGTGCGTGTTGGATTCTCTTGTATGCCGTGTTTGTATTCCCACGTGTGCCTTGTTCGTATTGCCCCATGTGTGTGTTGGGATGCCCACATGTGTATTGTTTGTATTCCACTGTGTGCGTGTTATGATTCTCTTGTATGTTGTGTTTGTATTCCCCCGTGTACTGCATTTGTATTCCCGCGTGTGCCGCGTTTGTATTCCCGTGTGTGCCGCGTTGGGATTCTCTTGAATGTCGTGTTTGTATTCCCACGTATGGATCCCGTTACACGCCCATTGAGGCATATTGGGAATATGATGTTAGACCCATATTTTCTTGACCATCGGCACACTAGGGGTGATGTGGTCAGTATCACGCCGGCCGCCTTTACCTTCCCAGAGTTGCTCTGGTGCCCAGTTGGGGCTAGGTCGACCCAGGAGCCGTTTGCGGCCTAAAAAAATCCCACCTCATCTGGGGATCGAACCATAGACCACTGAGCTAGGAAGCCAGTGCACTAACCACTATGCTACCGCGGCTCCCCATTCCCACGTATGCCGTGCTTGTATTCCCACGTGAGCCGTGTTTGTATTCCCACGTGTGCCGTGTTGTTGGTATTCCTCCGTGTGTCGTTTTGGGATTCTTCGTGTACCATGTTGGTGTTCCTTTGGGTGCCGTGTTGGTATTCTCTAGTATGCCAATCTGGCATTCTTTGTGCCGTGTCGGTAATCTCTTGTGTGCTGTGTCGGTAATCTCTTGTGTGCCGCGTTGGTAATCTCTTGTGTGCCGTGTTGGTAATCTCTTGTGTGCCGCGTTGGTAATCTCTTGTGTGCCGCGTTGGTAATCTCTTGTGTGCCGTGTTGGTAATCTCTTGTGTGCCGCGTTGGTAATCTCTTGTGTGCCGCGTTGGTAATCTCTTGTGTGCCGCGTTGGTAATCTCTTGTGTGCCGTGTTGGTAATCTTTTATGTGCCGTGTCGGTAATTTCTTGTGTGCTGTGTCGGTAATCTCTTGTGTGCTGTGTCGGTAATTTCTTGTGTGCTGTGTCGGTAATCTCTTGTGTGCTGTGTCGGTAATCTCTTGTGTGCTGTGTCGGTAATCTCTTGTGTGCCGCGTTGGTAATCTCTTGTGTGCCACGTTGGTAATCTGTAGGCTGTTTTTTTATTTCACCTCGTGTACCTTGCTTACCTTTCCAATGTTCTTTTTTTAAATATAAGATGTTTGCTACTTTCTTGTGTTTAGCACTCACCTTTCAACCCTTTACCATATCCATGGAACTGTAAGGAGTATATCGGGCCGAAACACTTGTCGGACGGGGGGACTCTTCTGATGATCAGATTGCTTCCTGTTGTATCGCTCTGTAAAGAGTTTCCTATCTTATATCAGGACTTGATGCCCATTAAATATTGTTTACATTTAGTTCTGTTTAACTGTTTGTACAGTAATCTTTAATATTTTGTCTGTGTTGGTCATATGTTTTGCTTTCCAGCAAGAAGTGTTAAATAGTATTAGGTTCATAACATTTGTAAAGTCACGCACAGGTGAACTCTTAAAGTAAGACATAAATACAAGTGTCATTGTTATATTAACAGAATAGTTTCCTGCATAAATGAATCAAGTTTGCCTTGTTCTTCTCATATCCACGAATGTCCAATAATATGTTCATTATCATGTACGATTTTTCTTCTTACGGACCATGTAGCACCCTTACAGAAAACCAGCTCTAATGAATTGCAGTGGTCTCTGTTGTAATTTGTTTGACTTGATGAAATTGCCAGTCCCGTGCACACCCTCACATTGAGAGTCTCATAACGACGTGTCTGAGGGAGTCAGTTTTTAATCGCTTCAGAGGGACACCCCCCCCCCCCCCAATCCCTTAGTGCTAAACGGTGTGATATATAATATTACTAGACGGTGTAAAAATTATTATTCACGTCCGTGTTTCGTTACCTTACGTCTGTTTTGTTATCCTACTCACACACCTATGTTATGTGAAGCGTTTAGCTGTCATAGATCAGGTGTAACAGCTGCCACTTAAGCCATTCCTGGACAGTCTTCAGGTAATCCTGCCCACATTGATGACACCCTTCTAAAAATATATTGTCAAGGCTTAAGGCTTCTTTCCTTGTTGGTTATTAACTTTCTTTGTCAATTTGGCGTCCAATATAAATCTGACATTGTTGAGCAGCGAGTTTTTCCAATGGGGGGGGGGGGGGGGGGGGGGGGGGGGGGGGAAATGAATGTGTCAGTGGTCCAGACGATTAAGGGCTGTGTCTTTGTTCCAGATGGAGATTTAGGTCAGAACTTTCGTCAAGTTAAAAACCAGGAGCAAACATCTGAATGCACAGAACGACAGTGATAATAACTACAGTTCGAAATGGTGTCTATGTCAGTTATATATGTGTGTGTACTGGTGTCTTGTGTCAGGTATATGTACTGGTATCTGTGTCAGGTATATGTGAGTACTGGTGTCTGTGTCAGTTGTATGTGTATACTGGTGTCTGTGTCAGTTATATGTGTGTGTGTACTGGTGTCTGTGTCAGTTATATGTGTATACTTGTGTCTGCGTCAGTTATATATGTGTGTGTACTGGTGTCTGTGTCAGTTATATGTACTGGTGTCTGTGACAGTTATATGTGTGTACAGGTGTTTGTGTCAGTTATATGTACTGGTATCTGTGTCAGTTATATGGGCTGGTGTCTGTGTCAGTTATATGTGTGTACAGTTGTCTGTGTCAGTTATATGTGTGTACTGGTGTCTGTCAGTTATATGTGTGTACTGATGTCTGCGTCCGTTATGTGTGTGTACTGGTGTCTGTGTCAGTTATGTGTGTGTACTGGTGTCTGTCAGTTATATGTGTGTACTAGTGTCAGTGTCAGTTATGTGTACTGGTGTCTGTGTCAGTCATATGTACTTGTGTCTGTGTCAGTTATATGTGTGTACTGGTGTCTGTTTCAGTTATATGTGTGTACTGGTGTCTGTCAGTTATATGTGTACTGGTGTCTGTCAGTTATATGTGTACTGGTGTCTGTGTCAGTTATATGTGTGTGTACAGGTGTCTGTGTCAGTTATATATGTGTACTAGTGTCAGTTATATGTGTGTACTGGTGTCTGTGTCAGTTATATGTGTGTACTAGTTTCAATTATATGTGTGTACTGGTGTCTGTGTCAGTTATATGTATGTACTGGTGTCTGTGTCAGTTATATGTCTGTACTGGTGTCTGTGTCAGTTATATGTATGTACTGGTGCCTGTGTCAATTATATGTCTGTACTGGTGCCTGTGTCAGTTATATGTGTGTACTGGTGTCTGTGTCAGTTATATATATGTGTGTACAGGTGTCTGTGTCAGTTATATATGTGTACAGGTGTCTGTGTCTGTTATATATGTGTACTAGTGTCAGTTATATGTGTGTACTGGTGTCTGTGTCAGTTATATGCATGTACTGGTGTCGGTGGCAGTTATATGTAGTGGTGTCTGTGTCAGTTATATGTGTGTACTGGTATCTGTGTCAGTTAGATATATGTACTGGTGTCTCTGTCAGTTATATGTGTGTACAGGTTTCTGTGTCAGTTATATGTACTTGTGTCTGTGTCAGTTTTATGTGTGTACTAATGTCAGTGTCAGTTATATGTGTGTACTGGTGTCTGTGTCAGTTATATGTGTGTACTGGTTTCTATGTCAGTTATATATGTGTACTGGTGTCTGTCGGTTATGTGTACTGGTGTCTGTGTCAGTTATATGTGTGTACTGGTGTCAGTTATATGTGTGTACTGGTGTTTGTGTCAGTTATATGTGTGTACTGGTTTCTATGTCAGTTATATGTGTGTACTGGTTTCTATGTCAGTTATATATGTGTACTGGTGTCTGTCAGTTATGTGTACTGGTGTCTGTCAGTTATGTGTACTGGTGTCTGTGTCAGTTATATGTGTGTACTGGTGTCTGTGTCATGTATATGTGTGTACTTGTGACTGTGTCAGTTATATGTGTGTACTGGTGTCTGTGTCAGTTATATTTGTGTACTGGTGTCTGTGACAGTTATATGTGTGTACTGGTGTCTGTGTCAGTTATGTGTACTGGTGTATGTGTCAGTTATATGTGTACTAACGTTGTCAGTTATATGTGTGTACTGGTGTCTATGACAGTTATATGTGTGTACTGGTGTCTGTGTCAGTTATATGTGTGTACTGGTGTCTGTGTCAGTTATATTTGTGTACTGGTGTCTGTGTCAGTTATATGTGTACTGGTGTCTTATGTCAGTTATATGTGTGTCCTGGTGTCTGTGTCAGTTATATGTGTACTGGTGTCTTATGTCAGTTATATGTGTGTCCTGGTGTCAGTTGTATGTGTGTACTGTGTCAGTTAAATTTGTGTTCTGGTGTTTGTTTCCGTTATGTGTGTGTACTGGTGTCTTGTGTCAGTTATATGTGTGTACTGGTGTCTGTGTCAGTTGTATGTGTGTACTGGTGTCTGTGTCAGTTAAATTTGTGTACTGGTGTCTGTGTCAGTTATGTGTGTGTACTGGTGTCAGTTGTATGTGTGTACTGGTGTCTATGTCAGTTATATGTGTGCTAGTGTCTGTGTCAGTTATATATGTGTACTGGTGTCTATGTTAGTTATATTTGTGCTGGTGTCTATGTCCGTTATATGTGTGCTGGTGTCTGTGGGACTTATATTTGTGGAATGGTGTCTATCTTAGTTATATTTGTGTGTACTGGTGTCTATGTCAGTTATATATGTGTACTGGTGTTTGTGTCTGTTACATATGTGTACTGGTGTCTGTGTCAGTTATATATGTGTGCTGGTGTCTATGTTAGTTATGTGTGTACTGGTGTCTGTGTCAGTTATAAATGTGTACTTGTGTCTGTGTAAGTTATATGTGTGTACTGGTGTTTATGTTAGTTATATTTGTGCTGGTGTCTATGTTAGTCATATGTGTACTGGTGTCTATGTCAGTTATATATGTGTACTGGTGTCTGTGTCAAATGAAACAAATGTTACAATATAAACAATTAACCGTTATTTTGGCAATCGATCGAATATTGCCCAAAATTCCTGAACTGTTCTTGCTCTTTTTTGCTTCTAAAAAATTATAACTACTCCTCTTTCGTGTTTATTTCCTCCAGAATAAATTATTTTGTCGTTGTCAGAATATATTTCACCTGTTCCAGTATATCACTTTTCACATTTCCATTTCGATGTTATCTAAATTTCTTTTTGCAATCCAAGTTCCTACCATTAATTCTAATTTTGCTGACAGTAGCTTGATGACGGTCGGGTGTCACCCCTAGCACATGATGCTCTTTACCCGACATGGTGGTTTCTCTGGAACTCCGATCCAACTAATTTATATAAAAACAAATGTTACAATGGAAACAATTAACAGTCATGTTTTTAGACATAAAATATCATGTCATTTTCAAATATTTGTTTGTTGCTATTTTGGAGACCTCATCATAGGCTAGCGGGGGGTGCATTCCGTTTCCCATCTCACTGCTGTTTCAACTGTTGACTTTTTAAAATATCAATTTGTGTGTGTATATTGGCAGGGTGAGGCGTAAGAGTATGTACTTCCGTGTAGACATCTGAAGCCGTTCGACAATTGGAGCGAGGTCAGGTCAGCGTGACTCATACTGTTACATAAACAGGTAAAGGTAGTCCCATAGCAGCTACAGAGTGAAGTGTTAGAGACTTCACTATACTAGGTCCAGCATCGGGAGGTGGAGGTTGACTAGTAGCCTTCTTGGATGCCTTTTTGTTCCCTAACTCTAGAGCAAGGTCAGGAATTTACAGCTGGGTAGAATGGAACGTGTCGATACCGTGAATAGAACCCAGCATCTTTGCAGTGAGAGACCAGCATTCTAACTACTCTACCAATCGGACGCTCAATGTTACATAAAGAAGTTATTTAATTATAAGAGTCATCATTGTCCTAGTTTTGCTCCTGACAGCTTGGGTCCACACCACTGCCTGGTCCCCAATACAGGAAGTCTGCACCAAGCGTTGACATGCTTTTGCAGAGGTGATTGTTGTAACAATTTGTTTGACATAATGAGATTTTCAACCACATGCACAACCTCATACTAATAGCCACGTACGACATGCATGCGTAAGCAGTAGACTTATTCTTTCTTTGTCTCATCATAGACCCCCGGGGGAAGTAGATGGGACCCCGTGACACGCCCATTGAGGCTTATTGAGAATACGGTGTTAGGTCCATATTTTCTTGACCATCGGCACACTTGGGGTGATGTGGTCAGCATCACGCCGGCCGCCTTAACCTTCCCAGAGTTGCTCTGGTACCCAAATTTTGAGGCTGGGTCGACCCTGGAGCCGTTTGCGGTCTAATAAATCCCATCTCAACTGGGGATCGAACCATGGACCACCGAGCTAGGAAGACAGTGCACTAACCACTGCGCTATCGTGGCTGGAGTAGACGGGGCATTAAGAAAACACAGTAGTTAATGTTAATCTATTAAAATACTTTGGTTCGAAATAATGTTCGAAACACATTTTATGTAATATTTGTGGTTTATCATCAACACTGGCCGGTAACAGATGAGAGTACAGTGAACCGTAGACCCTAGAACGAGCTTGGAATACAAATGATAGTCATCGCAAAATGTACAGTTCCTGTGAAGAAAATTGCGCTTGATTACCAGTCTCTGTCGGTTCGCGACCGGAGTCACCTGACTTCTATATTCGCACGAAGTTGCTGCCAATCGGTATATTGATTTTTGTCTGCTGCTCGATATATTTAGTTTTATGATGGATGTGTTTATTTGTGTGACGAAATACTGCTAGCTGGACTTGTAAAATGAGAAAAATTGTTATTAAAAGAAAAAAAGAATTATTTATTTTGAGCATCCTTCATTCCGTTTTCTTTCTCACTATTGTATCAACTTTGCACTTCTATCATTAAAAAAAAAAAATTGTCGGATCGGGCTTCTTTCAGCCTATGCACAGGGTACGTTTGTTATATTAGGGCACGTTCATTCATAACCCTCCACTCCCAAATGAGCATAGGCCTTCAACAAACACATGCCAAATCCTCCTGACACGTGCTATCATCTCAAGTTCTTTCCACGTTCTCCTCATCATTTTCACCTGTTTCCAGCTCTCTTCTCCATGTGCTTCTTGGTCTACCTCTGCCTCTCGTGCCCTGGGGTTCCAGGACTGCCTTGTAATGCTATCAACAGGTTTCCTCAGTGTGTGTCCTATCCATCGCCATCGTCTTCTTCTCATCTCTTGTTCCACTGGCACTTGTCTGGTTTTTGTCATCAGTTCCACGTTGGTAACCTTGTCATACCATTTTAATCCCTCTATTCTACGCAAGCACCCATTTATGAAAGTCTGTAGCTTTTTAGTTGTTGTCTTTGTTGTTCTCCATGTTTCACAGCCATATAATAGTACTGACTTCACATTTGAGTTGAAGATTCTTATTTTCGTGTTGGATCCGATTTCTCTTGATCTCCATATATTTCCCAATGCAATGAAAGTTTCTCTTGCTTTTTGTATTCTTATTTTGATATCACTGTCTGACCCTCCAACTTTGTCTATATTGCTGCCAAGATATGTGTATGATTCTACATCTTGTATTGGTGTTTCTTCAAGTTCAACCCTGTTATCATTACCTGCATTTATTCTCTTCATTTTTGTTTTTTCCCTGTGCATTTTCAGACCCAATTGCTGTGACCTCTCATCGAGTGTTTTCAGTTTGTCCTGCATCTGATCACGGTTATGGGACAGAAGAGCCAAGTCATCAGCAAAATCCAGATCATCCAACTGCTTAGTCAGAGTCCACTGGATTCCATTTCTGTTGTGTTTTGCTGATGTTCTCATAAACCAGTCTATTGCTAGTAAGAAAAGAAATGGAGACAAGAGGCATCCCTGTCGCACTCCCGTTCTTATCCCAAACGGTTGTGTAAGCTGAAACGGTTGTGTAAGCTGTCCTTCATGAAGAATTCTGTCATGTCTTAAGAACTCTGCATGTCATGTCTTCATATGTTTTCTTTATTAAATTAATGATCTTCAAGGGAACTCCATAATGCCTCATCAATTTCCAAAAGTGATTCTTTGTCTACACTGTCAAATGCCTTTTCGTAGTCCACAAATCCAATGTATAGTGATGAATTCCATTCAACTATTATTCTCAAAGTGGCTATCTGGTCTGTACAGGATCTGTTTTGTCGAAAACCTGCTTGTTCATCTCTCAGTTTCTTGTCTATGGACTCTTTTAATCTCTCAAGGTCGGGAGCCGCGCTGGTGTAATGGCTACAACGTTGTACTGGCGACCAGGTGTTCATGGTTCAAACCCGGCCGTCGGCGTTTGAAGAAATGTTTACTACCGGAAATTTGACTGAATAATCTGAACGGCTCCTGCACATAAATCCCGTGTGGATGGGAAGGAGCGAAGCTCCTGACCGGGTTGGAAGGAAAGTCCACTGACCCCCCAGCCTCGCAATGACATGTCATTGGGCCGAAAGAGCTGGAAAGCTCGAGTGCCGCTGGTTATAGAAAAAAAAAAAAAAAAAAAAAAATCTCTCAAGGATAATCCTGTTTAATACTTTTCCTGGCACTGATATTAACATTATTCCTCCATAATTTGTGCACTCTTGTAAATTTCCCTTCTTAGGCAACTTAACCAGATATCCTTCCTTCCATTCTGCTGGTATCTCTTCCTTTTCCCAGACTTTACCAAGTAATTTATATAACATCTCTGTAGCCGTGTCGATATCTGCTTTGATGGCCTCTGCTGGAATGCCATCAGGTCCAGACGCTTTTCCATCTCTTAGAAGCTTTGTGGCTTTCTTTATTTTTTCCTTCGTTGGTCTTTCACCGTTAATTTTTAGCTCTTCTTCTGCTGGCTGGATGTCCGGGGGGTTTTGTGGAGCTGGTCTATTGAGAAGGTCCTCAAAATATTCTGTCCACCTCTTCATTTGCTCTTGTATATTGCTGAGCAGTTTTCCATTCTTGTCTTTTATGAGGCAACTTGTTTGCTTGTATTTCCCTGTCAGCTTCTGTGTGCTGTTATACAGTTCTCTCATATTTCCTTTGGCTGCAGCATCTTCTGCCTCTCTTGCCAACTCCTCAATATACTTCCTCTTGTCTCTTTTGATACTTCTTTTAACTTCTTTGTTTGCTTCTGTGCACTTTCTTGAGCCTTGGCTTTGGAACGTCTGGTTTTGCTTGTGTTTAAATCTGCTTTCTTGTTTTTTCTGTCTTTTATCTTATTGATGGTTTCTGTTGTTATCCATGCTTTTTGTTGTCGTTCCCTTTTCCCCAGTATTTCTTCTCATGTCTCATTCCATACCGTTTTGATTTGCTGCCAATAGTCTTCTGTATTCTCTACATCTTCCAGCTGTTGGAGCACTTGGAATTTGTTGGATATTGTGACCGCAAATTTGTCTCTTGTTTCTTGATTTCTTAGATGTCCTACATTAAATTGTTGTCTATAATTTTGCATTGTTGCATATCTCTTGTGTTTCATTTTTACTTTGGCTATCAGAAGGTGGTGATCTGATGCCACATCTGCTCCTCTATATACCTTTACATCCTGCAATGATGATCTAAACTTCTTGTTTATACATATATGATCAATCTGATTTTCTGTTCTATGGTCTGGTGATATCCATGTTGCCTTGTGTATTCTCTTATGTGGAAACGTGCTTCCTCCTATAGCCAGTTGATTTGAAGCAAAGAAGTTTGAGAATAGTTCCCCATTTTCATTCATTATTCCTAGCCCATGTTTTCCCATGACTTCATCAAGCTGTACCTATCTGTACCCATCTTTGCATTTATGTCACACATCAAAATTGTGATGTCGCTTCTTTTTACTTTCTCCATAATTTCCTGCAGTCTAGTATAAAATGCTTCTTTCACAGACTCTTCTTTGTCATTAGTTGGTGCATAACATTGGATGGCTTACTTACTTACTTACTTAGTCGTTCCCCTTCTACCTTGAGGTGTAGAGGTTTGGAAGAGAGAGCGCCAGACTATCCTATCGGCTGTCTTCCTCCTGGCCTGGTTCCATTCTAGTCCTCGGTCCTTCAAAGATTGTTTAATGTTGTCCTCCCAGCGGACTCTGGGTCGTCCTCGGGGTCTGGATCCTTGGCTCTTTGTTTCCCATGCTTGTCGTGGTATCCGATCTTCTCCCATTCTGCAGACATGGCCAAACCATCTTAATTGGGACTGTTCTACTTGGGTCTGCAGGGGGTAGGATTTAAGGCCTTGACGTATCATCTGGTTGCGTACCATGTCTCTTCTTGTTACTTCAACCACCTTCCTCAGATACCTCATGTCTGAGGTTTGGATCTGGCTTTTATGGGTTGTAGTCATTGCCCATGACTCGCATTCATATGTCAAGACTGGGACATAGGTGGAGCGGTATACAGCCATCTTCGTTTTCTTGCCAACCTCTCTCTTGCTGAGGAATCCTCGATTTATGGCCTGAAAAAGTCTCCCAGCTGCTGCTTTTCGAGTGGCCAACTCTTCTTTGATGCCTCCCTTTCGGTCTATAATAGCTCCGAGGTATTTAAAGTGGTCGACCTGCTCCAGGACCTGTTCTCCCAGCTTAATCTGATGTCTTCTTTCTTCTCGTGATATCACCATGGATTTTGTTTTAGAGCTGCTTATGACCATCCCTCTCTTCTCCAGCTCTTCCTTCCAGACTTGCCAGGTTAGATTGGAGATGTGCCTCTGATTTAGCATTCACATTTATTTTCTTTTTAGCTGTTTTAAAAGTAGCTGTTATTATTCTGGGTCCAACGGCTTCCCATTGAGTGAGTGTGTGACGGTATTGCCTCCCCTGCTTTGCAGTAGTGGTCCAACAGTGGCCAAAACTCAAAAGTATCTAATATAGGCTTCAAAGTTGTCTACCTTCGCTCAAGATTACTCTTGGCAGAGATATAAATAGAAGAAACGAAATGCTTCTATCTCCAGGGAGTCTTCACACGATATTCAGATAAGCGAAAATAATGCTGCTTTTGCTGAGCACGTTAATTCTAGAATCTGCCGACCACTTTTGTGAAGGAATTAAGCACTTATTAAGTTCAGCTCGTTCAAGCCCCCACCCCTGATTTACTCAGTGGAATTCTTACTATTCTGGTAAAGCTCTGTTTAGAGTGTGTGCAGTAAATTGACTGAGACAAACATGCAGTACATGTAAAATGATTAAATCGAAGTTAAATTTGTAACATTACAAATAACAAAATTTTATAATCACTTTAGGTTTTAACAAGTTTAAAGAATTGAATAATATTTTAGGAAAAGGTTTTCATCACTGTTGTGATGGGATTTAACGGAATAAAGGAGGTCACTTTTGGCAGCGGATATTTTGCACTTAGCTGCCAATGGTAGTTTCTTCTACGGCTGGGTTGGTTCTTGGTAGACTGTCTCGCTGTTTACGCTCGTCGCTGGGCAATGTTAAAGTTGCCGCACGTTCCCAGAACGCCAAGGAGTAACGGCAAAGTTGGTCCTTCGTCTGAAAGCGCAGGCCACTGTTCCTTTATTGTTACAGAGATAGTACCCGTCAGCTGGTACCACCACCAATAACTTTGGTACAAGAATAGGAACGAAACGCTCTCCTGAGTATTGCGTTTTCGAACCCATAGTTATGGGTTCCTATCTTCCCATACCACCATCCCATTTAACTCCGAATTTACCTTCGATGAGAATTAAATTTAATCCCTCGGGATAAAACTTTCCTTACATTTAAATTGAATAGCTTTCGTAGTTACTTTATATTTAAATGAAAAGGTTAATAGTACAGATAGAATATATTTACATTTCCACTGATTTGAAAAGTGTTCACAATATAAATTGAATATGTTTTCATTTATATTTACACTGATTGAAAAGTTTGAAACTTCCAGTAATTTAAAAAAGTGAATATGTTAACATCGACATATACACTGGTTTGAAACTGTAAGTGTTATAATTAGAATGTACATCATCTTTTCCTCCCTGCTCCATGTGGAACCTGGGACTACTTTATGCGTTTGTTCTCTTTACGAAACTAGCAATAAAGCAATCGCCGGCCCTTAGCAGTGGTGGTTCATGAAATCATCGTTCTATACGCTGAGGTTGCCAGCCTCAAATGACTTGGAAATCCCCGAGTGATGTTCACATATTAAAATTCACATGGCAATACACAAATATATGTTAGTTCACATGTTAGTAATATAATATAGAATGTAAAATGACAACTTACGCCAATCCTGGCTCACAGACGTTTTGCTCAGATGAATAAAAGAGGCTTGAATCGACCTCTTCACGCGTCTGGGGTGTCATTGTTTTAACAATAGATTCCCTCTCTGACTCCGTGTGTGGTCCCTCAGTTCCCTCAGTCTCGGTTTCCTTGTTTAAAATTATAGAGATTTCCTGGCCTGTTTTTTGTAAGTCCTTATAAATACTCCAATAAAAGGTGTCCAGTATGTTAAGAAGGAATTCTGAAATTCTAACTCTGGCAAGTCTGGGGTTGTCTTGGCAAGCGTGAATCTCACAGTGAAGTAGCTTGAGACAGTGGTCAGATTATATTCACTGCCTTCCCACGGCATCTGTTTGTTATGGAGTCTAACCAAAAGCTCCAATCATTTTCAAACAGGCGGGTAAGGGTATGGTACTTTCAAAATATTCCACGTGAAATAAGGTGCGTAAAGCAAAAGGTCACATATTACCATATATGGCAATAAGACATACGATGCCTTGCGAACATGTCGTTAACCTCATATGACAACGTGTGTCAGATGTAACACTTATTACTTTATCAGAAAGTAATCTCTTATCTGTGTCTAGAAATCAGTTGTCTCCCCGTACTCTGGCCTTTATCAGCGATTAGCAACTACCCTGGCGATTTTCATGGGGATAATCCTTCGTGGCCAAGATTTGGTACAAAGGCATTTTACCATCCTGCCTGTCGTTAAAATTATTTCTGCCGCTCCTTGCAAAGCTTAGCGAAGGGACAGGAAACAAACAGACGTAATAACTTACCCCTGAGAGGGGTGTAAGAAAGAAAATACATAATATCTGCTACACATAGCAGAGAACGAAAGAAAGTGCGACAATGGAAAGCACGCAATAAAAAATCAGTACCACAAATGTACCGATACTGCCGGAGTGAAACAGAGGTCGAGAGGGGTCGCCCCATTCTGTCACAGTGCTTTCTGTGCTTCTTTAGATAACATAAGAGCTACCCCTTCACTGTGGTGTGAACTTTCGTCTTCATGTCCCGAGGACAGCACCAATTCACCTGTGATGAGTTTCTTCTTGTCTACCCGCTCCACTTTGTTTCTTTCACACAGTCCCAGAACCTCGATTTTATATTCCCTGATTTCTGCTGCTTTCCCTTGTTCGTTCAATGTCCGAACATTCCAGGTGCCAAATCTGGAGGTTCTCCTAGAAGAAAGAAGATTAGTCAGTAACGCAGACTCCTTTCGGCTTTCTCTGTGTTGCATCATACGCCTCCCTGCGAGAGGACCTTCCCCTGTCTTGGATGGCTGTGTTTTATTTTCCTTAATTGACTTGTCCATGTTTGTTTAAGTTTTTTGTGGTTTAAATCTTTTTTACAGGATGGGGTAACCAGCCCCATGCCCAACCCTCCTTAGTCGCTTTCTACGACATGCATGGTAGGGAACAGTGTTACTATTCTTTGCTCCCCTTTCGGGCCCCGGTAACACACGGGTGAGGGCGCGTTGTCCAAATAAAAAAGACCTTGCGGTCTGTACTTTAATCATCATTTCATGTTAGCGCCTTACAGAGCATGGAGGCAGAACTCCTGCAACTCGCCCTATGGCATGGAGCCTTCACCAAAGCATTCATGTACTCGTGCGGTAGTTCGGAGGCAAGTTGTTTTACATAATGGGGTTACCAGCCCCACGTTCGACCTCATGTTAATAACTGATACGACCAGATGATGCGTGAGGATACAGTAGTCACGTTCTGTCTTATCTCATCAAATACCCCAGGAACTACACCTCACAGGTGCACTTTTGTGCACTGCTTTTTTATTCATGTATTTGCGAAATGCTGCTTATCCTGACCGACATTACGCATTTTTTTTCTTCAGAAAAGTGAACCACTTTTTCCGACTGGTATCCAACTACATCCTCCCCCCCCCCCCCCCCCAACTTTGACCCGTCGCTATCCAAAGATCTGTCATTAAATCTTGGAGCGGTTTCCTGGCCCAGACATTTCACGTTCTGTGTAATCTGTTTTCAGTGACGTCCAGTCGGGTTTGCAAAGCCGCTTGATTACTACTAACTTTTTCAGAATTCAACATTCCTTGTACTTTTAGCCGTAACTTTGAGCCAAAGCTACATTTGGTGAGGACGGTATTGCTGCCATATTTGAAACATAATTTTTTGATTCACGTCCCTGATGCCCTTGTATTTTCATTTTTTCTTTGGGTTTTTTAAAACTTTCTAGCTCCCCCCCACCTCTCACCATAAATCCACTCGTGTCCTTATGACGCATCTTTTCCTTCCCGCTCTCTACGGAAAATAGAACCACTACTGCAGTTGGACCCTTCAGTAAAGCCTTCAGTAAAGCATTCAGTAAAGCATTCAGTAAAGCCTTCAGTAAAGCCTTCAGTAAAGCCTTCAGTAAAGCCTTCAGTAAAGCATTCAGTAAAGCCTTCTGTAAAGCCTCCAGTAAAGCCTTCAGTAAAGCCTTCAGTAAAGCATTCAGTAAAGCATTCAGTAAAGCCTTCATGCGCTGTTGTAGCAGTGATTTCTGTAGGAACGGCTTTACGTGGTGAGGTTGCCACCTCCGCGCACAACCTTCGTGCCTTAGGTTGTAATTTTTCTATTTTTTTCATTGTTTCACGGGACCTCCGAGAAATATACAAGGCTAAAAAATGTGTAACACACGCTAACTCCAACCAATTTGTTAAACCTAGCAATCAGTTTGTTAAACCTAAACAACCTGTTTGTTAAACATAACAAGCAGTTTGTTAAACCTAGCAACCAGTTTGTTAAACCTAGCTCTCAGTTTGTTTAGCGTAACAAACCATATAGTTTAACCTAACAACTACTTAGTTAAACCTAAAAACCAGTTTGTTAAACCTAGCAACCAGTTTGTTATACCTAACAACCAGTTTGTTACACCTACACCCACGTTATCACAGTATTCCTTGTCCTTTGCCGTCTCCAATCTTCACCGTCAGCTAGTCCGTATCGATTTGTCCATACGCCTCTTCCGAACAATATATTATTGTGTGTTATGTTCAAAACTTCTGCTGTCCGCGCTCATTATCAACAGCAGTACAAGTTTGTATTCAAAGCACACACGCCAGAGGTTATAACTCAATGTCGGGCCAGGTTTGAGAGGATAAGGGCGAAAAATCGATGCGCCGTGACATTTCTCATGGTAAACAAGGTTGTCCGATCGATACCGCTCGTGATTAAATCCCCGGGGGGAGGGCAGTCTATGCAGGGCCTCGTTGTGAGTAGGAAGAGAATGATGAACAGGGGAAGGATAAGGAAAGGAGATTTGAAAAACGGGAATGATGTCGGGTGACAAATATGAGAGCTGTTCTTTGTGGGCTGGTGAGAGAACGGAAGGCAAGGAAGCTAAAAAGCAGAGGCCATAGTTTAGAAAATAGCGAAGCACGAAAGGTTTTTTTTTTTTTTAAAAAGGCGATGTGGTGGAATGGAAACTGGATGTATTCAGTGTTGAAGCTGGACGCTCACGCTGCCACCATATTAAAAAATAAGCATGAAATTGTTCATTTGATCTCATTGATCTGGTCTCTTTCATTTTGTTTCTCTTGTTTACTTCTTATGGAGCATGGAGTCCCAACTACCGCGGCTCCGCTTGCAGGAAACTTGTGTCATATTCTTCTGCAGCTGCGGTTTTTGTCGCAGCTTCCCTTTGTATGACGCCTTCATCAAGCAATCGCACGCTCTTACAGCTGTTGTTTATGTGTTAATTTGTTTTATATGTTGATGTTGTCAACCCCTTGTACAATCCCACATTATTCACCTTTAATTAGGCGAACAGTCGGCCGATTCTTTCTTTGTTTCCACGGTCACCTGGTTTCCTAATATGTGTCATATATCCTAACGCCGTAGTTTGCTCACTTCACGTTCAGCTTATATATTCCCTTCCATCAGTTCAAATTTAGTTATCCTGTTCTACCAACAGAGCGCTTTCCTCTCGTGCCAAAGTTGACGGGTACCCAGCTCTTCTTCGTCCTTTACTTTCAGACGTCAACGTACTCCACGAAAAACTGTTTTGAGAAGTCATGAACTTCGGGCTGACTACTGCCTTTCGTAGAGTCATCAATGTAGAATCCTAAAGGCGAACGAGAAGTCAGGAACTCTGGGCTGACTGCTGCCTTTAGTAGAGTCATCAATGTAGAATCCTGAAGGCAAACGAGAAGTCAGGAACTTTGGGATAACTACTGCTTTTAGTAGAGTCATCAATGTAGAATCCTGAAGGCGAACGAGGAAGGCGACGACGTCAACTTGAATATTTTCAAAGAAAGCAGTGGTCAAGCTTGAAGTTGTTGGTATCTCCGTAGAGTTTGTGGTCCTTGTTAGAAAAGTGGTAGCTTCACCCTCCAATCTATTCAACATAGAAGAGGTACCTGACTCTGCTCTTGAATTGGGGAAGGCAAAGACAGCGAGGAAGAGAACTGTCACACCATCTCATAAAACTGGACCTAGTATAGTGAAATGTCGAATACTCCACTACCCTACTAGTTATCTGCTATAGGACTACTTTTTAAACGTACTACGAGATAATTTTTTGTCAGCAATGCGCATGACGCGAGATTGAATTTGCTTGAATAAGAAAATGTGGCTAGAGTTCGATGTCGTGATGCTCGTCAACTTGGCGTGCACACAAATATTATTATGCTCTTGTGATGGCGATTTCTGTATCAGTGATTTTACATGATGAGTTTACCAGCCTAACGCAAAACCTCAACATAGTCGTCTCTTACGACAAGCTCAAGGGAAAAGATAGTCTTGTTCGTTCTTGCTTATTCAGAGGAACCTCTTAAACACCCCAACCCCTCCCCCCAGGAACAACGCAGGGCAGAGTTAGATGAAACGCTTAAAGTTGAGTTGCCATGGCACATGTCAGAAATAGCAGGCGCTAGCAGTATAGCTTTCACACAAAGCTGCCTAGTGCGTTGTTGGCAGGCGTTCAATTTTTTTTGCTGTTGAATTCATCGATCTGTAGTAGCAGCCTGGTAGAGCAGGTGCTGAAATTACAGCTTCGTGCCACAGAATTATCAGGCTGACATTAAATCGACTGCGGTAGTTATATGACGTTGCCGCAGCAGCCATTACTGTGTTCGACATAACAGACGTCAGAAAATTTGGTCACGGTCAAAACTGGTGACTAGAGATGGCCTACAAACTTGAAAATTAATGGAGCATGCATTGTAGCTGGTCCCCTCGCAGGACGCCTGCATCAAGCATTCACATGCTCCTGCAGTGGTAGTTTCTGTTGGCAGCTTATTTTACGTGATGCCCTCCCCCGTGCACACTGTTCGGCTTGTACGACATGCCTGATAGTGTAGTCGTCGTATTCTTTCCTTGTCAAGCCCCCCCCCCCCCCCCCTCGGAACCACACGGGGGCCGTCAAACATGAACAGCATATTATTAAATAATAAACAGGGAGTTACGTACTTTCAGAAATGCATGCTTGCCTGTGTGACGGTATTGCCTCCCCTGCTTTGCAGTAGTGGTCCAACAGTGGCCAAAACTCAAGAGTATTTACTATGGGCCTTCAAAGGTGTCTACTTTCACACAAGATTACTCTTGGCAGAGATGTAGATAGAAGGGTAATTACACTTCTATCCCAAAGGCAGTCTTCACAAGATATTCAGATAAGCGAAAACAATGCTGCTTTGGCTGAGCACGTTAATTCTAGAATCTGCCGACCACTTTTGTGAAGAATTAAGCAATGATTAATTTTAGCTCTGATTTACTCTGGAATTCTTATTCTGGTATAGCTCTGTTAAGACTGTGTGTAGTAAATTGACAGACAAACATGCAGTACATTTAAACTGATTAAATCGAAGTTAAATTTGTAAAATTACAAACAACAAAATTTAATAATCACTTAAGTTTTAACAGTTTGAAAATAATTGAATAGTTTAGAAGAAAAGCTTCATCATTGATTGATAGTAGAGTTGATAAAAAAAAGTTCACTTTGGCAGCGTATATTTTGCACTTCTGCCAATAGTAGTTTTTGCTTCCGCTGATGGGTTCTTTTTACACTGCTCACGCTCGTCGCTGGTCAAGGTTTTCGGGTGTAGCTCATTTCCCAGAAATGTCAAGGAGATTCTACAAATTTGGTCCATCGTCTTAAAGCTTAGGCCACTGTTCCCTTCTTGTTCCAGAGATACTACTTTCTGCTGTTACCACCAATAACTATGATAAAGAATAGAAACGAAACGCTCTTCTGAGTATTGAGTTTCCCAACACATACTTATGTGTCCCTTTCTTCTATTCTACCATCCCATTTATCTCAGAATTTACACTCGATGAGAATTAAATCTAATCCCTCGCGGGATAAAACTTTCTTTACATTTAAATTGAATAGCTTTAGCTTTACATTACATTTAAATGAAAAACGCTAATAGTACAGATAGAATATGTTAACATTTACATTTCCACTGATTGAAAAGTGTTCACAATATAAATTGAATATGCTTTCATTTATGTTTACACTGATTTGAAAAGTTTGAAACTTCCATTAATTTTAAAGTGCACATCGACATTTAGACTGGTTTGAAACTGTAAGTATTATAATGTACATAATTTCTTCATCTATTCCTCCCTGCTCCAAATGGAACCTGGGACTACTTTATGCTTTTAGTTCTCTTTACGAAACTAGCAATAAAGAAATCAGCCCTTGGCAGTGGTGGTTCATGAAATCATCATTCTATACCCTGAGGTTGCCAGCCTCAAATAACTAGGACATCCACTAGCGATTTTCACATATTAATATTCACATGGTAATATGTGTTTGTATGTATATATATATATAGTTAGTTCACATGTTAGTAATGTAAAATGACAACTTACGCCAATCCTGGCTCACAGACTCTTGCTCAGAATAATAAGACTTGAATCGGCCTCTTACACGCGTCTGGGGTGTGGTTTCTTTAATAAGATAATTCCCTCTATGACTCTGTGTTTTCATTTTTCTCAGTCCCGGTTTCCTTATTAAAATGATAGAGATTTCCTGGGCTGTTTTTGTAAGTCCGTCAAGATTCTCCAAGAAAAGGTCCGGCCTGATAAAAGGAATTCTGAACTCTAACTCTGGCAAGGTCTGGTGTCGTCGTGGCAAGCGTGGATCTCACAGTGCCTGAACACTGAAACGTGCCAGGTTATATTCACGGTCCTACCCCGCTCTGTTTGTTATGGAGCTCAAATGATCAGCCAATCTGATTTGAATATTTTGCATGACTCATCTATTGCAAAATTTCAAACATTACTTTTCTGAAAAATGGCTGTACCAACTCACAAACTCATCGGTAACCACACACGACAATGTGTGTAAGATGTAACAAATTATTACTTTCCTCATGTAAAGTAATCTCTTCGCAGACGGCCAATCTCGTTATCTGTCCCGTACTCTGGCCTTTATCAGCGATTAGCAAATACGCTGGCAGTTTCGTGGGGCGAATCTGTCGAGGCCAAGATTTGGTACAAAGGAATTTTACCAACCTGCCTGTCGTTAATATTATTTCTGCCGCTCCTTGCAAATCTTAGCGAAGGGATGGGAAACAAACAGACGTAATAACTTATCCCTGAAAGGCGTGTAAAAAGGAAAATACATAATATCTGCTACACATAGTAGAGAAAGAAAGTGCGACAATTGAAAGCACACAATAAAAATCAGTACAAAAATGTAACTGATACTGCCGTAGTGAAACAGATCGAGAGGGGTCGCCCCATTCTGTCACAGCCTGAACAGAAGGATTGATAAGGTATGACAAGATTACTCATGTGGAACTGATGTCACGAATCAGGACCGGATACAGAGAAGGCGACGCTGGCGATGGATAGGACACATATTGGGGAAACCTTTTGCTGGCATTACAAGGTAGTCCATGTTCTGGAATCCCCGCGCTAAGAGGTAGAGAGAGAGCCCGAACAATACACGAGGAAGAGAACTGAAGACAAATAAAAGATAAAGAAGGCATGGGCACAGGAGGACCTGGCACAAATTTGTTGAAGACCAATGCTTTGTCAGGAGCTTATGATTCACAACTGAATATCTACAGTTCTCCCATATGTCCCCCTAAAAAAAAACGTTAAATAATTTTCTGTTGAAACATGGATAGCATCTCGCGGGCATGACATACAGATGAAACAGTCAGACAAACACACAGAGAAACAAATGACAAATAGACATCCCTTATCTGACAGCAGGGTGAACATGGCCAACTGTGTCTTCGATTTTTCGTTTACTTCTCCCAGCAACCGGGAGGAGAGCTTTTGGGGCAGGGCAAATTGACAGTGTCTAATGCGAGTTATATTGATTTTCTGTATCTCATCCCAGCGACAGTGTACAGCATTCCGCTCTGTACTGAGCGAGGTGACAGAAAAATACTTTTTTTTTAAAAAAAAGTTTTGTGTTCTGTCAAGTGAAGGGACGTTGTATCTTATTTGTCACAAGCTGGAGAAATTCAGGTCTCCTTGCCTTTTAAAAATCTGCGTTTAAAAAAAAAATAAATAAGAGACGCGCAGAAGCTTGTCTGTGGGGTTATTATATGGTCATTTTGTCACGGCAAAATAGGACACAAAATGGCGCTATTTTAAACTTCTTTTGTCTCTTGCTGTACTCACCCTCACGCACCTTCCGTCTATTGGCGGTTTATTTGTATTGTCAGGCGATGTTACGGTGCACATTCTACACTACTGATTGCTCTTACTTATTGTGTTTTTGCCCAGGGCTTAAACTGCGCAGAGATTCGATTTGGTCACGGCGACTTGAGCAAACAAAGCCTGTCTTCTGTTGTTGTTTTATTCCCCAGTTCGAAAAATAAGTAAAATTACATTGTGTACTCTTACTCGCCAAAATGATCATGAACTGGTACGATCCAAAATGATCATGAGCTGTTACGAGCCAAAATGATCATGAACTCTTACGAGCCAAAATGTTCAAATACCCTCAGCACTGTTCACCAAGAAACTTGCAAGCCAAAATGGTCATACAATGTTAGGAGCCAAAATGGTCATATACTGTTAGCAGCCAAATTGGCATATACTGTTAGCAGCCGAATTCTCATATACTGTTACGAGTCAAAATGTTCAGATACATTCAGCAGCGAAAGTCCTCACATACTGTAAGCATCCAAGTTGCCAAACACCTGATAACTGAAATTGTCATATAATCTTCGGAGCCAGATTGTCATAAATAGTTAAGAGCCTCCAGAATGTTCAAATACCCTCTGCAGCGAAAATATTTCAAAATACCAAGTTGTCAGATACTATGCCTGTTCATATTGTCAAATACTCTTAGTATCCAAAATGGTCGCATACTGATAGTAGCCAAAATGTCACAAGCTAATAGGAGCACTGGTACGTGCCCTCTGCAGCGACAATTTTCACGTGCTAAGCAGCTAAGTTGTCTAATACCGTGGCAGCTAAGTTGTCTAATACCGTGGCAGCTAAGTTGTCTAATACCGTGGCAGCTAAGTTGTCTAATACCGTGGCAGCTAAGTTGTCTAATACCGTGGCAGCTAAGTTGTCTAATACCGTGGCAGCTAAGTTGTCTAATACCGTGGCAGCTAAGTTGTCTAATACCGTGGCAGCTAAGTTGTCTAATACCGTGGCAGCTAAGTTGTCTAATACCGTGGCAGCTAAGTTGTCTAATACCGTGGCAGCTAAGTTGTCTAATACCGTGGCAGCTAAGTTGTCTAATACCGTGGCAGCTAAGTTGTCTAATACCGTGGCAGCTAAGTTGTCTAATACCGTGGCAGCTAAGTTGTCTAATACCGTGGCAGCTAAGTTGTCTAATACCGTGGCAGCTAAGTTGTCTAATACCGTGGCAGCTAAGTTGTCTAATACCGTGGCAGCTAAGTTGTCTAATACCGTGGCAGCTAAGTTGTCTAATACCGTGGCAGCTAAGTTGTCTAATACCGTGGCAGCTAAGTTGTCTAATACCGTGGCAGCTAAGTTGTCTAATACCGTGGCAGCTAAGTTGTCTAATACCGTGGCAGCTAAGTTGTCTAATACCGTGGCAGCTAAGTTGTCTAATACCGTGGCAGCTAAGTTGTCTAATACCGTGGCAGCTAAGTTGTCTAATACCGTGGCAGCTAAGTTGTCTAATACCGTGGCAGCTAAGTTGTCTAATACCGTGGCAGCTAAGTTGTCTAATACCGTGGCAGCTAAATATCAATTTTTCTTTGTGGATTATGGAACCACCACTGTAGATGGACCTTTTGCAGAAAACCTAACCCCAAGCATCACATTCTGTTGCTGTGATAGTTTCATTTGTATACTTTTGACTCCCAAAGCTGCCATAACAAACAGTATGGTTAAATAACGTGACAGCCAACATGCGCTCTCTCACTAATGAAGAAGCTTGAGTTGGGGAAAGGGAAGTGGAGAAACTTCTGCCTGTCTTATATATTTTTTTCTTTTTTAAGAATTCTTCTATCACGCCACACGATAATGACCATTAGCAAGACACCACAATAAACTATACATAACGGCACTTGCTAGCAACATTCCCCCCCCCCCCCCCCTCCTTCAGCTTCTCATTTTTGCTTGCTTTTCCTCCCCCCTTTCTCTCTTCTCTTCTCCCCCGGACCCAAGCTCATGTTAATGTTTTCCCATTCTGTCTGTAATCACCGCATATCAACCCTCTACCAGCGTCCATTCCGTGACGCGCACGTTCAATCACATCGAACTTGTGCAAGAGTTCATCATTAGCCGTGGAGAAGGGAAAACCAATCGAGATCCAGCAGTGTGCGTTACCAGAATTTTACATCCATCGATCGTTACTTGTGTTTCTCTCCTCTCTCTCCCCCCTTTCGGTTCTAGCAACATCGAAAATAGATCCGAACCTTTTGTTCTCATTTCGGGCACGCAAGTAATGTGATCTCGCATTAGTTGTATGTGGTTAGGATTAATCCAGTGGAATGTTTGGTGTTGGTCAAAGAAGTATCTTTCTCTGATAGACTCTCTTTATGTTTTTTGCATTTTCAGACCATTCACTATCCCTTTCTTTGCTCTCTCTCTCTCTCTCTCTCTCTCTCTCTCTCTCTCTCTCTCTCTCTCTCTCTTTCTTTCTTTCTTTCTTTCACTCTTTTGCAGGAGCGCATAAAATTATACAAATACTGAAGCTGCCGACGTGAAATGTGACTCGTGAAAACTCATTGAAAGTGATACGTTGATAAGAAAACTGCTCAGGATAATAAAGCATTGTTGAAAATGTGATGCTGAAGTATTGCTGAAACGGTGATATTGCTAACTTTGTGATACTTGAGTGTTGCCTCTTCTTCTGCGTTCAGTTTATTCGTCATGATAACTCTGCAGGCCCTGTCGTCAGGACGAAATCCATAGTCTTTTCCGTGTCTACGCAGCAGTCACATAGGTTCTGCCCTGAGCTCACACTCTCTGGCCAGGTCTTATGTCGTAAGTCATCATGGGATGGGCTGGGCAGTTTTGGGCAATGTGTTCAGGGGTCTGGATTCCGGTTCCACATGGACATTCATTAGTGTGGAATATCCCGAGGCGATAGAGGTAGCCTGGTGATCTGTAGTGGTCAATTCTCAGGCGGAAAATGATGATCATCTGGTGGATTGGGTCGGATCTGTAGTCTGTATATCACAAGCGTTGCTGAAGCTGTTTGCGATAATAAAGGCATTGATGCAACTGTAGAAACATTATGGATCATGGAGAGTTGAGTTCATCCATCGTGAGTGCTTCGAGTTCGTTAGGTGGGAGAGGATCGGGTTTACTGTATGTGTGTGAGTGGATTGCCTTGCTGTGTGAGAAATGATTGGGTTTACTGCGTCTGGGGTTGAAGGTCTGGGCCATTGTTTACGAACGTGGGAGGGTGGGGTTCACAATATATGAGCTTGAAAAAAAAAAGGGGGGGGGGGGGGGTAATCTCAGCAAAACTCCTTTTTTATGGAATCCAATTGTAGTCAAGAGTTAAAGAAACACTTGCTGAAGTAGCAGAGGCAGAGAGAGAGAGAGAGAGAGAGAGAGAGAGAGAGAGAGAGAGAGAGAGAGAGAGAGAGAGAGAGAGAGAGAGAGAACAAAAAACGTACAATAGAAGACGATGACCGGAAGGGATAAGTGATGTTTGAAAATCAAGACGCTTGAGAGAAATCACGCATTGTAATGATGGGGCTGGGAACCCCATCGTGTAAAACAACTTGCTACTGAAACAACCGCTGTAAGAGTTTGCGCCCTGGCATAGGCTTCATCAAGGGGTAGGCGGTCTTCCGCAGAGGTGGTGACGCAACTCATGGTTGTTGATTGTAATTCCCGAGCGTCTTACGTGCGCGCGCACACACACATACACACACAGACGACACATGCTAACTATTCTTCTCTTCAGAACACATACATCCAGCCACACGAATTACACCATTCATCTGCCTTTCTCAATACTTTCCACAGCGGCTTGAAAACTCATTTATCTCAAACATCGATTTCTTGTCACTAGCGTTGCCAGAAATAAATGCCATTGATCCACGAAAGAGCAATGGCTCTCTCGCCTGAATATGCCCGCAGCATTCCTCGACAATAATACACATCTTCAAATGAGAACTCTTGGGACACAAATGGAAATATTAAGCTTGCAAGATCTGAAATCTTCTCGTGTGGTGATGATGGTCGCAATATTCTATATAATTCCAGCTTGATGTCCCTGTTTGGTCAGGACACTGTGCGGAAATTCGGTTCTTGTGTGTGGGGTCTGGTTCATTATGTGCGAGAGTCGGGTTCATTGCAAGTGAAAGCCAATATAGCAGAGCTTAACCTTTTTTGTTGTGTGTGTGTGCTATGGACTACCGTGAATGCCACAGATTGGAAAAAAAAAAGTACATTAAAGTTCATTAAACATTTTACATTTCAAATATTAGGTTATGTACACGGACACACCCCCCCGCACAGTGGTTCCCAATCTTGTTTTTTTTTTTATAATGTGCCACATTTTCGTCGGAATGAAAATTTCCTCGCGCCACACTGAACTTTTTATTGATAAGAAATACCTTCACATAAAAAAACAACAACAATATCAACTCCTGGCAGTGCTTTAATCATAACATAGAACACAGCTACTTTATAAAATGATCACAAGGTATCTAGAAAGTATAAAACAATACAGCTACTTAAACACGTGATTCATTCACAAAATATACAAATTCAGTGAGAGGTGTGAGCTTGTTTTTGTAGAGTAATCTCATTTATATTAGATCTTATTTGAGACAACCAACATCTCATCTCTTCATCAACACAAAGAAGCCTTTTTTCCGTGATCTTTGATATTCGTAAGAGCTGAAAATCCCTGTTCACAAATATATGTCATGGTAAACTGTACAGGGTGTCCATACAAGATTGTACCTTTTTAAAAAAATGTATTCTCGGCCCCATGACGTGGTACGAGGATGCTTTCTTTCACAAAAGTAAGATAATCTCTGCAAGTTTTTAAGCATACCATAAAAGAATGTACCTATTTCTTTTTTTTTTTTCACCTACTTGACCAGTGTGTGGAGAGACATGAAACAATTACCGGTTGCAACTCAACTGCGAACGTTTCACTTGAAATACCCGCCGTGCGCATGCGAAGGGTGCACATATTGAGTCTTTGTAAGGTATGCTTAAAAACTTGCAGAGATTATCTTACTTTTGTGATAGAAAGCATCCTCGTACCACATCATGGGGCCGAGAATAATTTTTTTTGAAAAGGGTACAATCTTTTATGGACACCCTGAATATATTTGATATAAGAGAATTTATATTACTGAATAAATTCTGGAATATTCTATGGGTTTCTGTACATATATTTCCCTTATAATATCACAGGTAACAAAATAAATAAGAAAATTGCCTTAATATTTTGTTTTGGCATATGAATTTAAAAAAAAATCTCTCTAAATCTTTGATTGTCTGTGATCCGTCCGGTCACACCTACCATCCTCTCGCGCCACACCGTTTGGGAATCTCTGCCTTAGAATCCATTCAATGGACAGGGCCATGGTTATGAAGGTTAGATTCATTTGTGGGAGGGAGCAGGGTTCATCTTGAGGGCAGTTGGTCGTGTGAATTGTGGGGTTTATTGTGTTGGGGAAGACGATGGGTTTAGTGCAAGTAGTTGCAGATTGATTCATTGTGTAGGCGGATCGTGTGTGCATGTAAGAGGGTTTAGATTCATTGTGTGGGAGAGTCGGGTTCATAGTAAGTGACAGTGGGTCGAGTTTTCGTGTGAATCGTATGGGTTTAGTGTAAGCAAAACTTTAGGGTTTGTTAAAAGTTGTATCAGGTCGAGTCGACAGTGTAGCCGGTTCGTAGGTACGTAGAGGAGGGGTTAGATTTTGTGTGTGGGAGAGTGGGGTTAGTTAAATGATGGATGGCTCTGTGATTGAGAGTATGGGAGAGGATTGTATTCAGTGTAGTGTGTAACAGATGAGTTCACTGAGTCCGGGGGATGAAGTTCTGGATCATTGAGTACGAATGTGGGCTCATTGGGTTCACTATGTATGTGTAGGGAGGACCTGTTGCAGCATGTGGCGAGAGAACCGGTTTTATTCATGGTGTGTTGGCCAGGATGGGGCCCGCGTCATGACCTCGAATACAATGTCAGCGACTCTGTCACCACCATGCCACGGTGGAGCGGCAAGAAATTAAACGGTCATCGCTGGTGTGGATTTGTTGCTGTCAACACCAGAGAACTTAAGATGGTTTCTCTTGTGCACTGACTGTTTTCAGAATAGTGGATATCTTGTGATAGTATATATAGTTTTGATCAGTGGTGCATTCAGGCATGTTTTTGGGGTGGGCTGTTTATGTGTGTGTGTAAAAAAAAAGAGGGGAATGCCTATTGTTTAAAAGGTAAATACGCATACATCGAAACAAATATGCCATCGGACTAGCGTGAATGCTAAACATGTTGTGAGCCACCCAGCAAATACAACGAAAATGAGGGAGGGGGAGATTTGAAGCCAAGAAGCAGTTAATTATTTGTTGATTTATGTTTAAAATACAACGCGGAAATTGTGATTTTTGAAGCCTGGAAGCAGTTAATTAATTATTGATTTCAGTTTAAAAAATTGCATTCTTTGCAAGGTAGGAGAAAGAGAATCTCCAGTTATGCGTTTTTGTATGCTGCAGATTTCTTCTGCACTAATATATCTGTCTTGAAGTGAGCTTGGTGTGTGTCCCTGGAGTCTCTGATCAGACGAGGGAAAATAGATTTAATGCTGCTACAGGTATGTCATAAAAGGGCGACTAATATGAGGCTGGCAACATCACAGGCAGCAACAACAACAACAAAATAACGAATGAACCTTGGGTTAGCGCGCAGAACATTGCACTGGAGAACGGGCGTTGTGTGTCTGATGGTTAGAAAGCAAAGAAGAGGGTGGAGGATTGAATTATGCAGAGAAGAATGGGTCAGGGAGGAAAGCGGAAACAGATGCATGTGAGAACTTTAGGCGGAAAAGATAGAAGCCTGAAAAGGCAAACGAGTGAACGTCGTTCCCTCATACTGAACAAATCGAACATTGCACCGGAGATGTGACGCTGCTGCAATGAGCAGATATAAATACATTTTAAAAAAGGTGTGGTGGTGGGGGGGGAGATTAATTAGGACTCGGTATTTTATTGAAGTCTGTCATAACTTTGCATGGGAAATTTGGACTCAGTCGCGACCGCAGGCTTTTACGCAACCGTACCAGGTCTAATGTTGACAGCTGCGGATTTAATGATTTAGACTGAGCAAGATAGAGGTGGGACTGACATAAAAGTGCATAGGTGGGAAACTTGGGCGAGGAGGGTTAATACAATGTTTGAGTGAAGATCTGACTCAAGATGGTGCTGCGGCAGTATTAATACTAAACTGTATTCTTGTCATTTATAACACATAAGGAAGGGAAACCCGAGGCCTGTGTGGTAAAGTGGGATGTTATAAATATTTATAGGGGACTTAGTGTACTGACTGAGATCAGCTGTGAAGGTATCTATATCTAATAAGAGTAGTGTATTATAGATAACCTTACTTACTGCCACATATGTATACCTCAGTAAACACATGCACAAGCTACGATTGTCTGCTTCACCACTGTGCACATGTGGATTAAACGAACAAACTGCTGAGCATGTTCTACAGGACTGTCCTCTGTATGACCAGTTAAGAAAGATATACTGGCCCAATGACTCAACACTAAACTCAAAGCTATATGGAGTTAAAGAGGAACTTCAAACAACAGTCGAATTCATCATGAGAACTCGTCTGACGGTGTAAACATCAAAGATGCGATCGCAAGAAGAAGAAGAAGAAGTATACCTCAGTCAGAATTATTCTGGAATAGTGTGATGACTACGTTGTATGTCTAGGGTATGTGTATGATGAAGTGAGTCATAACAACAACAGACAGATAAACAATTTAATTTATTCCACCACACTTGACAACACTGTGACACTCACATACATAAAACACTCTAAGAGGATATCTTAAAGGAGTCACTGATAACTTTTCAAATAACAATATGTATTCAGTGCTGTCATGAATGTATATGTGTCCTGATTCAAATACAAGGGGAACCAGGAATCACAATCAATTTTAATTACAAGTTATATGTACAGAATTTATTAATATGATTCTTGTAGTGACATATATTATTAATGGTATCCTATGTGTGTCAGTTGTGTAGTGGTAATATGAGGTAATACTGGTTTTGTTTTGTTCAAGCTCTGTTGGTATTTGTCATCATGACTTCAATAGTTTGTTTCTATTGAAACTAGTATTGGAGATGTTCTCAGTTCCTGGTATTAAATCAATTAAATTCCCCTCTTAATTTAATTTTACAATGTCATTTTAAGATGGGGGTACATAATGTTGAGCTCCATGGCCACACTCTCTTATCTTGCGTGATGACTGCAGTAAAAGACTCCTCTGCTCGATTACTTTAATGAGTTCTGGAGCCACCCCACTGGTTGCTATATGGACCAAGGAGTATGCTGTCCACCTCTGGCTTCAGCAAAGCTCTGACCAGGTGCTGCTCAATAACTTTAAGACCACGGTCCCTGAAACAAGAAGGTTGTACCTTCTACGTCAGAACTAATTTATACTCCATTTCTACACTGAGCACAATACATCACAAACATTGAGTTCAGAGCGTTAGGCCAACTGTCAGCTTCATCTGAAATACTTTATACCAGTATTTCCCTCCCTAATGGTTACTACGCCTCTGCAATTCCAGCATTATTTCTTTCTAGTTAATAATCTAGGTGTCAGTGTACTGTTTGGCCATTCCATGCAGTTTTACTTTCCTCCGACACCTTCTGTTCAGGCTGGAGCACTATAGGCTTTACATCATGTTCGCTACTGAACTACACATATATACAGACATAAATTATCAATTTACATTCAATTTTCATTAAAAGATATTGAATATTTCAAGCTTACCACAATTCATGGAAATAATAAACAGTTTCGTTGACTGGCAATGAATATAGCACAACTCCGATCTGCCGATGTCCAGGCTTTATTTTATAAAAAATATACACTGGTGCTCAACGCACTGCTTCTTAGTAGGTTTATTACAAGATGTGGCAATGAACAGACGCTCTGAATTGAGTATATTCGCAGCTCTACCAATCAAAACCATGTCTACACATCTTTTCAAAAAAGTAACCTCTTTTCACGTTTCCCCTGACAACACAAGATAGTATTTATAGTCCGACCAATCGTGTTTAGTCTTTCATTTGTTGCGCTCCAATCAAATAGGAGTTAACATGGTAGGCTATTTCCGTAACGTAATGTTTTTTCAAACACGTTATAAAAAAATTTTATGAGCAGAAATGATTTCATGCTGTCAGGCACCCCCACTATTTTATTTTGGCCATAACTTGGTAATTCCTAGACTATTTGCGTAACGTTTTACATATTCTTTGTCAGCAAACCCTAAGGAACCCAAATATACGAATTTAATGGAGCCAATATGCATTTTCTTCTAGGATAGTCGTGCTGTTACTACCTTCTCACTTCCAAACTTGAGGGTGTCTGGGTACTGTCATGTTTTCAAACGTAAACCGGTATAATGTCATAATTCCCAATAAGCGTTTTTCAGGATTTTAAAACCTAACTCTGGTATGGGTAGTGAATTTTATCACTGTCGATTTGAAATAAAGTTAGTGCATGTGGCCTTACACGCGTGATGGCAGCAATTGTGTATCGCGCGACGCGTGTTTAGTGTTGCACGTGTCCTTGCTTTCTGCCTCTCCCTTCTCTCTATCCTTTAGTCCATCTGTCTTTTAGTTACGCCGTGTATAAAAATGGAATGAATGAAATATTAAATTTAGGTCATTGATCAGCTTGCGTATCTCAAGGTTTTTCCAAGAAATACAGTACACGTTTCATTGAAGAAAGCGGGTAATAATACAGTAGGCTTTTACTATCAACGTGAAAGCGTTACAATTTGCAGACGAAGTAGAAAACAAGGGGGATTTCGAGTACAGTCATTGTGACAGCACTGTTCTTTACCATTCTTCTTTCCTTTTATTAAATTTATTTGTTAGGCTTTGCATTTACGTTTTAATTTATATATGGGGATTAGAATAATTCACGAAATCTCCCCTCTTAAAACAGACATTATATGTCAGTCCTTTATTCTATATACACATAGAGAAATTTATTATTATTTCTGGGGTTTACGGTGATTCTCATCACACGGATGGCGGCTTAAAAAATCCGCTCCCAAATTTGTTTTTCCAGATATATACTCAATGCTAAAATTATAGGGAGCCAAAAGTAAGGACCATCGGAGTAACCTAGAGTTCTCATGCCTAGCCTGGGCTAGAAACGATAAAGGTTTGTGATCCGTTTGCAACTTAAATGCCTTCCCATACAGATAAATATTGAATTTCTTTATTGCCCATATTACTGCAAGACATTCTTTTTCGCTAGTTGAGTAGTTGATTTCAGCTTTATTCAATTTTCTGCTAGCATATGCCACTGGGCTTAATTCCCCATCCAATGCATCTGATTTCTGTAGTAGAGTTGCACCTAACCCAATATTACTGGCATCCGTCCTTACTATGAATTCTTGACTTAAGTCAGGTAATTTCAAAATAGGTTTACTTGTGAGCTTTTCCTTCAATTCTTGGTAAGCCATTTCACATTGTGGTGTCCATGTAATGCGATCTGGATGTCCTTTACGTGTCAAATCAGTTAACGGTGCACATATGGAATTAAAGTTTTTGATATACTTCTGGTAGAAACCACATAATGAGACAAAGGATCTCACGTCCTTCTTGGTTTGTGGTCTCGGGGCTTTCTTTAGTTTCTCTAAATTCTTTGGGTCAGGGGTCATGTTTCCCTGATAAACTGTGTGTCCCAAAAATTCCAATTCTTTACATCCAACGCAACATTTGGTTGGTCGGGCTGTTAAATTTGCTTCCCTAAGTCGATCAAACAGCATCTTCAGAGAGTCAATGTGTTCCTCAAATGTTTCTGTTGCTATAAGGATATCATCCATGAAATTTGTTATACATGGATTATTCAGAGGGTCCAATAATTTTCTCATCATTCTAGAGAAGACACTAGGCGCATTCTTCAATCCAAATGGCAATCTATTAAACTCATAGTGTCCTTCTGAGGTACTAAAAGCTAGGTATGGTCTAACCTCAGGCTTTACTGGAATCTGATAGTATCCTTTACTCAGATCCACTTTTGAGAAATATTTAGCTTTATTTAGTCTGGCAAACAGCTGATTTGTATCCGGCAATGGATCCACCTGTCCTTCTGTAATAGCATTCAGTCTCCTGTAATCTATACAGAGTCTATGTTCTCCAGAGGGCTTCCTTAAGAGTACAACACCGGAATTATATGAGGATTCACTGTGTGAAATAATTCCTTCCTTCAACAGATAGTCTATCTCTTCCTTCAAAGCTTTCTCCTTAGCAAACGGAATCGAATATGGTTTCATACAGACAGGTGTGGGGTCTATCAGTTTCATATCATATTCCAATAGGTTTGTATGCCCTGGTCGGTCTGTTAACACCTCTGCATGATTATTTAGAACCTGTTGCACTCTCTCTTTCTGAGTTTTTGTTAAATGTGTACTGATTTTCACCTGTGCTGCTGTCTCACAGGGGTGTAATGGATATTCAAATGATGAAAGTGGTTCCTTTTTCATCTCCATGGCGATGGACAAGGTCAACAAGTGTGTCTCTTCCTGATGTTCTCTTTCCAAATATTTCTTCAGGAGATTCACATGATAGATTTTTTCTTTCCCCTTCTTATCTATCTTATAATTTGTTCTAGACACCTTCTCTAAAACTGTATATGGACCTTGCCATCCAATCTGTAACTTATTCTGACTCCCGGGGTGAAGAAGCAGTACCTTCTCTCCCACAGCCAAATCTCTGTCTTTCGCCTTCCTGTTATAATAGGCAGCATGTTTCTTCCTGGCTTGTTTCAAATTTTCATTGGCAAGTTTCCAGCCAGTTTTTAAACGAGTGGTCAGCTCATTCACATATTGGTATGAAGATGTAATGTTTTCCTCTGCCTTTTCATCAGTCCACGTTCTTAACAAAGCTACATATGGACCTTTAATTTTGTGGACCTATTTGTCCATGCACCGGTATGGTCTCTTCCACTCGAAGCTCTATAGTGATGATTTTTCTTCCCAGAATTATCATGCATAAAACGACCGCTACCAATTTTTCTTTTGGGGCTTTCTCCCCACTTAAAATTCTTGATGAGAGATTTCCTCTCTACATCCTCTTCCTCCAGTTTGTTTAAGCCCGATTGAGGGATTTTCGGCTTATCCTGGGGTAAGACATCTTTTTGCACTCTCCGCATAGTGGCCATTGTAAAACAGTTAAGTGAAGCTTGTCCGTGAAAAGGGGCTTCCCATTCCATTTGGTCCACTTTATCAAATCTATTTTTCTTTTTATTATCAGGCCTAATTTTGCCCCGTGGCGTGTCCAGGTCCTGATCAATGTTCCCACTTGTGGGTGTTCCCTCATGTGCTATGCTACACCTTTCTACAAAATTCTCAATGTCCCATCTTGCTTTGGGCCAATAATAATTGTGAGCCACCTTTTGAATGATGGTACCTATCTTCTCATGGTCCCCATCTGGTTTCACATGTAGGCTCCTTATTAAGTCTGCCCTATATCTTTTAGGAAGTACCAGCTGTCCCTGACCTTTGGATCTAGCTCCAGTCTTCCTATACATCAACTTGTTTTTCATGTAAAAATCTCCCTTGCCTGGAGTTGTATGACAAGTTGACAATTTCCTGAAACAAGGCTTGAGTGTTTTATCCCCAGCCTGTGCCTTCCTCATCTCTTCTGGAGTGGTATCTAACATAATATCCTCCTCCTTTCTTGAGGTCGACCTGACCTGAAGGGTGGCCATATACACAGGTTTCCTTCTGCAACGGTCAGTGTCATGATTGTCCATCTGACAATTTTTACACCACCTTTTTCCTTGGTTGAAAGATTTTCTTTCATCATATTTCCTTTCATCGAATTGTGGGGTTTTATTTTTATTTTCATACCGTGGCCTATCAAACTGGTGCTTACCTTTGTTTTGATCCCTAGGATCAAATTTATTAAAGTTCTGTGGTGCCCTAAAGTTATCCACTTGTTTCTTTTTATTACCTGTTACCTCTGCTTGAGCTGCTTGATACCTTTCAGCAACATTTAGCAACTCACCCAGCCTCTCGGCACCTTGTTCCATGAGAAACTTTCTCAGGTCTGGAGCCATGGACTCTCTTAATTGCTCTATAAGGACCATTTCCTTAAGATCTTGGGTTTTCCCCAGAGAAGTCCATTTCTCCAAGTATGTCTCTATTCGTGCAGAGAACTGGTGATAGGTTTCACCTGACAGTAGTTTAGCATTCCTAAATTTTTTCCTATAAAATTCTGCATTCTTTTCATATCTTAACAAAAGAGCCTGCTTTAGCATGTCATAATTTTCCTGATCACTTCTGCTCATTTTTGCAAAAACTTCATAAGCTGCCCCACGAAGTCCCTGAGATAACTTTAAGCTCCACCTTTCTCTCTCTAACCCATATGTGGTAGCTAATAGTTCATACCTATTTAGATAGCTCTCTATATCATCGTCTTTCTCAACAAAATGATCTAAATGAAAATTCATAGCTGAGGTTGAGGCTCCTTGGCTAGCAGTGGCATCAGAGGCAAAGGGACTGGCACTATTTTCAGGAGCATGGCCTTGAAACTCAAACTCCCTTAGTCGTAACTCATGTTCCCTTTGTAATCTCTTCTCCTCCTTTTCTGCTTCCCTCTCTTGTGTGATCTCAGGGAGGAGATCGGAGCACTGATGGAGTAGACCGTGTGCAATGAAGATGTCCTTAAAATCAAACCAAACCAAACCATGCCGTTTATTTCACACCTGTCTTTATTTGCTACTATTTCAGTCTTGTTGTTAATGTGGATATCTCATATGTTTTGGCTATAACACATTTTGTTGTTGTTTTTTTGGTGTCGCGACTATTTTAAAAAGCGTAATTCTCCGACTATACAAGGGGATTGACATAAGTCTTGGGCCTGACCATGAAGGACATGTCACAGAGAGTTGAAATTTTGTATAGTGTTTATTCCTTTTCAATATAGCCACCGTCTGAATTGACACACTTCTGCCATCTCTGCTTGACCTTGAAAAGACCTTGGGAGTAGAACACCCTATTTTTCAAACTAAACCAGTCATCACATGCCAGTATAACCTCTTCATCGCTGTCAAAATGATTTCCTTTCAGCTGTTTTTTAAGATTTGGGAATAGAAAAAAGTCTGTTGGAGCCAAATCTGGAGAATATGGTGGGTGTGGACGAATTTCAATATTCAAATCGTTGACTGCTAGCTGCACAAGCCGTGCTTTGTGAGAGGGCGCGTTGTCTTGAAGCAAAGGTAGATTTTGAGTGCGCGTTATCCCTCGTTTCCTGGTCACAACCTTTCTTAGTTTGGTGAGAAGATCTGCATAGTACTGTCCATTAACTGTGTTGCCACGAGGCAGATAATCTTTCAGAAGGACACCTTTGTGGTGAAGTGGGATGTTATAAATACTTATAGGGAACTTAGTGTACTGACTGAGATCAGCTGTGAAGGTATCTATATCTATTAAGAGTAGTGTATTATAGATAACCTTACTTGCTACCACATATCTATATATCTCAGTCAGAATTATTCTGGAATAGTGTGATGCTACGTTATGTGTCTAGGGTATGTGTATGATGAAGTGTAAGTCACAACAACAGACAGATAAACAATTTAATTTAATCCACTACTCTTGACAACACTGTGACACTCACATACATATAACACTCTACAAAGATATCTTAAAAGAGTCACTGATAAACTTTCAAATAACAATATGTATTCATTACTGGCATGAATGAATATGTGTCCTGATTCAACTACAAGGGAACCAGGAATCACAATCAATTTAAATTACAAGTTATGTACAGAATGTATTTAATATGAATATTGTAGTGACATATATTATTACAAATGTTCTATGTGTGTCAGTTGTGTAGTAGTAAAATGAGGTAATACTGGTTTTGTTTTGTTCAAGCTCTGTTGGTATTTGTCATCATGACTTCAATAGTTTGTCTTTAGGGACTAGTATTGGAGATGTTCACAGTTCCTGATTTTAAGACAAGTAAATTCCCCTCTTAATGTTAATTTTACAAAGTCAGTTCAAGATGAGGGGACATAATGTTGAGCTCAGCTGGCCAAGTTAGCTTATCTGGCGTGATGGCGGCAGGAAAGGACTCCTCTGCTCGAATTCTCCTCTGGGCTCTGGAGACACCTCACTGATAGCTAAAAGGACCAAGGAGTATGCTGTCCGACACTGGATTCAGCAAAGCTCTGACCAGGTGCTGCTCAGTACCATCAAGACCACTGTCCCTGAAATCAAGAAGGATGTACCTTCTACTTCATAACTAACTTAAACTCTCCTGTTACATTGATCACAACACAGCACAAACATTGAGTTCAGAGCATTAGGCCAACTGTCAGCTTCATTTGAAATACTTTATTCCAGTATTACCCTTCTTAATGGTTACTACGCCTCTGCACTTCCAGCATTATTTCTTTCTAGTCAATCATCCAGGTGTCAGTGTACTGTTTGGCCATTCCATGCCGTTTTACTTCTCTCCGACACCCTCTGTTCAGGCTGGAGCATTACAGGCTTTACCTCACGTTGGCCACTGAACTACACATATATATACAGGCATAAATCAACAATTCACATTCAATTTTCATTAAAAGATATTGAATGGTTCAAGCTTACCACAATTCATACGAATAAACACAGATACGTTGATTAGCAATGAATTCTGGCACAAACTGGCACAAATTCCCATCTGCTTATCTTCCAGGCTTTTATTTAGCAAAATATATGCTGGCTTCAACGCACTGATGCTTTATCAAGCTATTTTAAACAAGTGGTTTCGAACTAACGCTCCCAAGTGTGTATATCAGCGAGTCTGACCAATGAGCCCCGTTTCGACAAGTGTTTGAAAAAATGTTACCTTTCCCCGTTTCCCCTAACAACCAAGATAGTATTTATAGCCCGACCAATCGTGGTTAGGCTTTCATTTGTTGCGCTCCAATCAATTTGGAGTTTACATGGTAGGCTATTTCTGTAACGTAAATTTTTTTCAAACACGTTAAAAAAAAAAATCTTATGAGCAGAAATGATTTTATGCTGTCAGGCACCCCCAATATTTTATTTTGGGTATAATTTATTAATTCCTGGACTATTTGCGTAACGTTTTACATATTATTTGTCAGCAAGCCCTAAGGAACCCAAAAATACAAATTTAAAGGAGCTACGTGGCTGCATTCAAAATATGCAATTTCTTCTACCTCCTGTTTCGAAGATGTGCTGTCTGGGTACTGTTATGTTCTCAACCGTAAACCCATCTAATGTTATCTTTTCTAATAAGAGTTTTTTATGATTTATAAACCTAACTCTGGGAAAGGGTAGTGTATTTTATCACTGTCCGTCTGAAAAAAATTTTGTGCATGTAGACTTACACGCGTGATGCATGCGTTCCTGATTTCCAGCCCTCCCCTCTCTCTTTATCCTTTTGTCCATCTGTTCGTTCGTTTTGGTAACGCAGTATAATTAATGTTAGGATTAATTTAGGTCATTACTCAGTACGTCTCAATGTTTTTCTTAGAAATGCAGCACACGTTTCATTGAAGAAGGCGGGTAATAATACAGTAAGCTTTTATATCAACGTGAAAGCGTTACAATTTGCAGACGAAGCAGAAAACAAGGGGGATTTCGAGTACATTCTTTGTGACAGCACTGTTATTTTACCATTGCTCTTCTCTTTATTAATTTTATTTGTTAGGCTTCATATTTACCTAATAATTTATATATGTGGATTAGAATATTTCATGACACCTCCCCTCTTAAAACAGACATTATATGTCAGTCCTTTATTCTATATACACATAGAGAAATTTATTATTATTTCTGGGGTTTACGGTGATTCTCATCACACGGATGGCGGCTTAAAAAATCAGCTCCCAAATTGGTTTTTCCAGATATATACTCAATGCTAAAATTATATGGAGCCAGAAGCAAAGACCATCGGAGTAACCTAGAGTTCTCATGCTTAGCCTGTGCTAAAAACGATAAAGGTTTGTGATCTGTTTGCAACTTAAATGCCTTCCCATATAGATAAATATTGAATTTCTTTATTGCCCATATTACTGCAAGACATTCTTTTTCGCTAGTTGAGTAGTTGATTTCAGCTTTATTCAACTTTCTGCTAGCATATGCCACTGGGCTTAATTCCCCATCCAATGCATCTGATTTCTGTAGTAGAGTTGCACCTAGCCCAATATTACTTGCATCCGTCCTTACTATGAATTCTTGACTTAAGTCAGGTAATTTCAAAATGGGTTTACTTGTGAGCTTTTCCTTCAATTCTTGGTAAGTCATTTCACATTGTGGTGTCCATGTAATGCGATCTGGAAGTCCTTTACGTGTCAATTCAGTTAACGGTGCACATATGGAATTAAAGTTTTTGATATACTTCTGGTAGAAACCACATAATGAGACAAAGGATCTCACGTCCTTCTTGGTTTGTGGTCTCGGGGCTTTCTGTAGTTTCTCTAAGTTCTTTGGGTCAGGGGTCATGTTTCCCTGATAAACTGTGTGTCCCAAAAATTCCAATTCTTTACATCCAACGCAACATTTGGTTGGTCGGGCTGTTAAATTTGCCTCCCCAAGTCGAGTAAACAGCATGTTCAGAGAGTCAATGTGTTCCTCAAATGTTTCTGTTGCTATAAGGATATCATCCATAAAATTTGTTATACAGGGATTATTCAGAGGATCCAATAATTTTCTCATCATTCTAGAGAAGACACTAGGCGCATTCTTCAATCCAAATGGCAATCTATTAAACTCATAGTGTCCTTCTGAGGTACTAAAAGCTAGGTATGGTCTAACCTCAGGCTTTACTGGAATCTGATAGTATCCTTTACTCAGATCCACTTTTGAGAAATATTTAGCTTTATTTAGTCTGGCAAACAGCTGATTTGTATCCGGCAATGGATCCACCTGTCCTTCTGTAATAGCATTCAGTCTCCTGTAATCTATACAGAGCCTATGTTCTCCAGAGGGCTTCCTTAAGAGTACCACCCCGGAACTATACGAAGACTCACTGTGCGAAATAATTCCTTCCTTCAACAGATAGTCTATCTCTTCCTTCAAAGCTTTTTCCTTAGCAAACGGAATCGAATATGGTTTCATACAGACAGGTGTGGAGTCTATGAGTTTCATATCATATTCCAATAGGTTTGTATGCCCTGGTCGGTCTGTTAACACCTCTGCATGATTATTTAGAACCTGTTGCACTCTCTCTTTCTGAGTTTTCGTTAAATGTGTACTGATTTTCACCTGTGCTGCTGTCTCACAGGGGTGTAATGGATATTCAAATGATGAAAGTGGTTCCTTTTTCATCTCCATGGCGATGGACAAGGTCAACAAGTGTGTCTCTTCCTGATGTTCTCTTTCCAAATATTTCTTCAGGAGATTCACATGATAGATTTTTGCTTTCCCCTTCTTATCTATCTTATAATTTGTTCTAGACACCTTCTCTAGAACTGTATATGGACCCTGCCATCCAATTTGTAACTTATTCTGACTCCCGGGCAAAAGAAGCAGTACTTTCTCTCCCACAGCCAAATTTCTGTCTTTCGCCTTCCTGTTATAATAGGCAGCATGTTTCTTCCTGGCTTGTTTCAAATTTTCATTGGCAAGTTTCCAGCCAGTTTTTAACCGAGTGGTCAGCTCATTCACATACTGGTATGAAGATGTAATGTTTTCCTCTGCCTTTTCATCAGTCCACGTTCTTAACAAAGCTACATATGGACCTTTAATTGTGTGGACCTATTTGTCCATGCACCGGTATGGTCTCTTCCACTTGAATCTTTATAGTGATGATTTTTCCTCCCAGAATTATCATTCACAAAACGACCGCTACCAATTTTTCTTTTGGGGCTTTCTCCCCACTTAAAATTCTTGATGAGAGATTTCCTCCCTACATCCTCTTCCTCCAGTTTGTTTAAGTCCGATTGAGGGATTGTCGGCTTATCCTGGGGTAAGACATCTTTTTGCACTCTCCGCATAGTGGCCATTGTAAAACAGTTAAGTGAAGCTTGTCCGTGAAAAGGGGCTTCCCATTCCATTTGGTCCACTTTATCAAATCTATATTTCTTTTTATTATCAGGCCTAATTTTGCTCCGGGGCGTGTCCAGGTCCTGATCCATGTTCCCACTTGTGGGTGTTCCCTCATGTGCTATGCTACACCTTTCTACAAAATTCTCAATGTCCCATCTTGCTTTGGGCCAATAATAATTGTGAGCCACCTTTTGAATGATGGTACCTATCTTCTCATGGTCCCCATCTGGTTTCACATGTAGGCTCCTTATTAATTCTGTCCTGTATCTTTTTGGAAGAACCAGCTGTCCGTGACCATGGGATCTAGTTCCGGCCTTCCTATACATCAACTTGTTTTTCATGTAAAAATCTCCCTTGCCTGGAGTTGTATGACAAGTTGACAATTTTCTGAAACAAGGCTTGAGTGTTTTATCCCCAGCCTGTGCCTTCCTCATCTCTTCTGGAGTGGTATCTAACATAATATCCTCCTCCTGTCTTGAGGTCGACCTGACCTGAAGGGTTGCCATATACACAGGTTTCCTTCTGCAACGGTCAGTGTCATGATTGTCCATCTGACAATTCTTACACCACCTTTTTCCTTGGTTGAAAGATTTTCTTTCATCATATTTCCTTTCATCGAATTGTGGGAATTTATTTTTATTGTCATACCGTGGCCTATCAAATTGGTGCTTACCTTTATTTTGATCCCTAGGATCAAATTGATTAAAGTTCTGTGGTGCCCTAAAGTTATCCACCTGTTTCTTTTTATTACCTGTTACCTCTGCTTGAGCTGCTTGATACCTTTCAGCAACATTTAGCAACTCACCCAGCCTCTCTGCACCTTGTTCCATGAGAAACTTTCTCAGGTCTGGAGCCATGGACTCTCTTAGTTGCTCTATAAGGACCATTTCCTTAAGATCTTGGGTTTTCCCCAGAGAAGTCCATTTCTCCAAGTATGTCTCGATTCGTGCAGAGAACTGGTGATAGGTTTCACCTGACAGTAGTTTAGCATTCCTAAATTTTTTCCTGTAAAACTCTGCATTCTTTTCATACCTTAACAAAAGAGCCTGCTTTAGCATGTCATAATTTTCCTGATCACCTCTGCTCATTTTTGCAAAAACTTCATAAGCTGCCCCACGAAGTCCCTGAGATAACTTTAAGCTCCACCTTTCTCTCTCTAACCCATACGTGGTAGCTAATAGCTCATACCTATTTAGGTAGCTCTCAATATCATCGTCTTTCTCAACAAAATGATCTAAATGAAAATTCATAGCTGAGGTTGAGGCTCCTTGAGTAACCGTAGCATCAGAGGCAAAGGGACTGGCACCATTTTCAGGAGCATGGCCTTGAAACTCAAACTCCCTTAGTCGTAACTCATGTTCCCTTTGTAATCTTTTATCTTCTGCTTCCCTTTCTGCAGCTAATTTCCTCTCTTCCCTTTCTGCAGCCTGTCTTCTTTCCTCGGCTTCCCTTTCTGCAGCTAATTTCTTCTCTTCTGTTTCTGCAGCTAATTTCTTCTCTTCTGCTTCCAATTTCTTAGCCTCTTTGTCAGCCTCAATCTGCAACCTCTTAGTCTCAGCCTCAGCCTCAAACTGTAACTTCTTAATTTCCCTTTCAGCCTCTAACCTTCTTTCGGCTTCTTTTTCTAATCTTCTTTCTTCGCGTTCAATAAATTTGTCACATTCCGTTGTGACATAGGCAACCATAACTTGCCCATCTAATCCTAACTCTTTTGCAGTCTGAACCGCAGCAGATCGAAATTTGGCCAGGTCCGCCATTGTCTATCAGGTAAATTTTTATAATGTCTACCCAACAATTCAATTTCTAACTATATATCTAATGGACAACACAGGCACCGTGAGCTCAACCTTTTTTAATTCCACCCAAGGATACCTTTTAATTCTTATATTCCCTGAAGTGAATTACCCCCAATATTTTTAATAGTTAAAGATTCAAAATCCCAAGAGCGAGACCCCAATATATGTGGTGAAGTGGGATGTTATAAATACTTATAGGGAACTTAGTGTACTGACTGAGATCAGCTGTGAAGGTATCTATATCTATTAAGAGTAGTGTATTATAGATAACCTTACTTGCTACCACATATCTATATATCTCAGTCAGAATTATTCTGGAATAGTGTGATGCTACGTTATGTGTCTAGGGTATGTGTATGATGAAGTGTAAGTCACAACAACAGACAGATAAACAATTTAATTTAATCCACTACTCTTGACAACACTGTGACACTCACATACATATAACACTCTACAAAGATATCTTAAAAGAGTCACTGATAAACTTTCAAATAACAATATGTATTCATTACTGGCATGAATGAATATGTGTCCTGATTCAACTACAAGGGAACCAGGAATCACAATCAATTTAAATTACAAGTTATGTACAGAATGTATTTAATATGAATATTGTAGTGACATATATTATTACAAATGTTCTATGTGTGTCAGTTGTGTAGTAGTAAAATGAGGTAATACTGGTTTTGTTTTGTTCAAGCTCTGTTGGTATTTGTCATCATGACTTCAATAGTTTGTCTTTAGGGACTAGTATTGGAGATGTTCACAGTTCCTGATTTTAAGACAAGTAAATTCCCCTCTTAATGTTAATTTTACAAAGTCAGTTCAAGATGAGGGGACATAATGTTGAGCTCAGCTGGCCAAGTTAGCTTATCTGGCGTGATGGCGGCAGGAAAGGACTCCTCTGCTCGAATTCTCCTCTGGGCTCTGGAGACACCTCACTGATAGCTAAAAGGACCAAGGAGTATGCTGTCCGACACTGGATTCAGCAAAGCTCTGACCAGGTGCTGCTCAGTACCATCAAGACCACTGTCCCTGAAATCAAGAAGGATGTACCTTCTACTTCATAACTAACTTAAACTCTCCTGTTACATTGATCACAACACAGCACAAACATTGAGTTCAGAGCATTAGGCCAACTGTCAGCTTCATTTGAAATACTTTATTCCAGTATTACCCTTCTTAATGGTTACTACGCCTCTGCACTTCCAGCATTATTTCTTTCTAGTCAATCATCCAGGTGTCAGTGTACTGTTTGGCCATTCCATGCCGTTTTACTTCTCTCCGACACCCTCTGTTCAGGCTGGAGCATTACAGGCTTTACCTCACGTTGGCCACTGAACTACACATATATATACAGGCATAAATCAACAATTCACATTCAATTTTCATTAAAAGATATTGAATGGTTCAAGCTTACCACAATTCATACGAATAAACACAGATACGTTGATTAGCAATGAATTCTGGCACAAACTGGCACAAATTCCCATCTGCTTATCTTCCAGGCTTTTATTTAGCAAAATATATGCTGGCTTCAACGCACTGATGCTTTATCAAGCTATTTTAAACAAGTGGTTTCGAACTAACGCTCCCAAGTGTGTATATCAGCGAGTCTGACCAATGAGCCCCGTTTCGACAAGTGTTTGAAAAAATGTTACCTTTCCCCGTTTCCCCTAACAACCAAGATAGTATTTATAGCCCGACCAATCGTGGTTAGGCTTTCATTTGTTGCGCTCCAATCAATTTGGAGTTTACATGGTAGGCTATTTCTGTAACGTAAATTTTTTTCAAACACGTTAAAAAAAAAATCTTATGAGCAGAAATGATTTTATGCTGTCAGGCACCCCCAATATTTTATTTTGGGTATAATTTATTAATTCCTGGACTATTTGCGTAACGTTTTACATATTATTTGTCAGCAAGCCCTAAGGAACCCAAAAATACAAATTTAAAGGAGCTACGTGGCTGCATTCAAAATATGCAATTTCTTCTACCTCCTGTTTCGAAGATGTGCTGTCTGGGTACTGTTATGTTCTCAACCGTAAACCCATCTAATGTTATCTTTTCTAATAAGAGTTTTTTTATGATTTATAAACCAAATTCTGGGAAAGGGTAGTGTATTTTATCACTGTCCGTCTGAAAAAAATTTTGTGCATGTAGACTTACACGCGTGATGCATGCGTTCCTGATTTCCAGCCCTCCCCTCTCTCTTTATCCTTTTGTCCATCTGTTCGTTCGTTTTGGTAACGCAGTATAATTAATGTTAGGATTAATTTAGGTCATTACTCAGTACGTCTCAATGTTTTTCTTAGAAATGCAGCACACGTTTCATTGAAGAAGGCGGGTAATAATACAGTAAGCTTTTATATCAACGTGAAAGCGTTACAATTTGCAGACGAAGCAGAAAACAAGGGGGATTTCGAGTACATTCTTTGTGACAGCACTGTTATTTTACCATTGCTCTTCTCTTTATTAATTTTATTTGTTAGGCTTCATATTTACCTAATAATTTATATATGTGGATTAGAATATTTCATGACAACCTTTACCATCCCAAAAAACAGTCAGCATCACTTTTCCTGCAGATTTCTGCGCTCTCGGCTTGACAGGTGTTGGGGAGCCTGGGGTTTTCCATTGCATGCTGGCAATTCTGGATTCGGGGTCATAATGGTGTACCCAAGTCTCATATACTGTCACCATGGTCTCCAAAAATTTTTTTGACTGACACTTTCTGAGCAACTGTTGACAGCAATTTACCCTCGTTTGCTTCTGTTCACGTGTCAACAGTCGCGGAACCCAGCATGCACACACTTTTCTCATGTTCAGTCTGTTGTGCAAAATTCTATAAACTGTTCTTTCATTTAGTTTTACTCTACTAGCTATCTCCACAATTGTTATTTTTCGATCCTGGTCAAGGATTTTCTTCACTCTTGTTGCATTTTCATCGTTGCACTCTGAGGCTGGTCTACCAGATCTTTGCAGATCAGCAACATTTGAGCGGCCGCGCTTAAATTGTTGACACCAGTTTTTTACCAAAGTATATGAAGGACAAGAATCACGAAACACTGGTTCCATCTCCCTGTGTATTTCTGTAGGTGTTTTCCCCTGAAACATCAGAAATTTTATCACAGCTCTGGCCTCCTTCTTTTCCATTGTTTTGTCAAATCTCTGTAGCACCAGATCCGGTCAATAGGGTACATTGCGCCGTGCACCGTAGCGGGAAAACCCACTGAAGAAACAAACGCGTACTTCACACATTCAGTGCAAATATGATGAACTTTAAATGTGCCAAGTTTCATCTTCCTCCTGTGACTCCTTCATGGTCAGGCCCAAGACTTATGTCAATCCCCTTGTATCTAACAGTTCTTACCTACTCGTGGGTGTTGTTAAAATGGCGGCTTTATTGATAACGTCATTTCATTAGATGTAACTAGCCTCTGCTGATTGTCTTCGTATTTTTATGAGTTACATAAGTGTTTAATTTGTACGCGTCTGTAACGAAAAAAAAAAAAGAAGAGTTAAACCACAGCAAATCTAACTTTGATTATTGCATTTTTTCAACTATCGAGGTTGTTTCTTAAAAAAATAAGCGTGTGATCCGATCCAGCATTTATATAGAGTAAAAACCTGTTCGTTTGTAACGGCAGTTCATAATTGTCGGGGCTTAAATGTCATTTCTCTCCCACTTTTGCCTAGTAGTATTTTTAATGTGAATATGGAAGCAAGCACATCAATGTCATATCAGATATCACATGTGTCAAGATGTGACCGACATACTAGGGGGAAAAGGCATAATAAACATAAACATTGGCTGTGAGGACTTGTATTTTACTTCCGCTTTTAAGTCTGCTAGTGCAGTTACTCTAACATTTCTTGTGTTTTTGTCCGTGTCATTTTGTTTTCTCTTAAAGTCATCCTGCCACAGTTGTACCTGCTCACCTTCAGCAATATACTCAACAACTGCTCCTTCGTGCCCTCTCCAATAACCACATCTATCTCTCTTATAAAGTCGGCGTTCCGTCTCAGGCTTCTGTCATTACCGTACAGTTTCTCCCTCACCTGTCTCCCTCACCTGGGTTGGAGAAGGCCATGCTCCCACATTGCTCCTCTCATGGAGCCGACAGTCTTGGAAGGCGTGTTCTACTGTTTGTGTCTCCTCATCACGTGGGCAGACATGTGTCTGTCCGTATTTCAGTTTGTTGAACAGATGGTGTGTGAGTTTGCAGTGGCCGGTTCTTAGTATGAAAATTATCACTTGAGCTCTTCTTAGCAAGGTGTAGTATGCTTCTGTTATGCCTGACTGAGGGTCTTCCCTGTGTCACAGTCTGGTAGGTATCACACACTGGGTCATTCCTGTGCCACAGTCTGGTAGGTATCGCACACTGGGTATTCCCTGTGCCACAGTCTTGTAGGTATCACACATTGGGTCTTCCTTTCCCACAGTCTGGTAGGTGTCACACGCTGGGTCTTCCTTGTGCCACAGTCTGGTAGATATCACACACTGGGTCTTCCTTGTACCACAGTCTGGTAGATATCACACATTGGGTCTTCCTTGTGTCACAGTCTGGTAGGTGTCACACACTGGGTCTTCCTTGTACCACAGTCTGGTAGATATCACACATTGGGTCTTCCTTGTGTCACAGTCTGGTAGATATCACACACTGGGTCTTCCTTGTGCCACAGTCTGGTAGATATCACACATTGGGTCTTCCTTGTGCCACAGTCTGGTAGATATCACACACTGGGTCTTCCTTGTGCCACAGTCTGGTAGATATCACACACTGGGTCTTCCTTGTACCACAGTCTGGTAGATATCACACATTGGGTCTTCCTTGTGCCACAGTCTGAGTAGATATCACACATTGGGTCTTCCTTGTGTCACAGTCTGGTAGATATCACACACTGGGTCTTCCTTGTACCACAGTCTGGTAGATATCACACATTGGGTCTTCCTTGTGCCACAGTCTGGTAGATATCACACATTGGGTCTTCCTTGTGCCACAGTCTGGTAGATATCACACATTGGGTCTTCCTTGTACCACAGTCTGGTAGATATCACACACTGGGTCTTCCTTGTACCACAGTCTGGTAGATATCACACACTGGGTCTTCCTTGTGTCACAGTCTGGTAGATATCACACACTGGGTCTTCCTTGTGTCACAGTCTGGTAGATATCACACACTGTCCTCAGATTCATATATTAGTAGTTTCCCACACTGTCCCCCCATCTTTATCTTTTTAGTCGTTTTTCCCACACTGTCCTCATCTTTATCATTTAGTCGGTTTTCCCATTATTGTAAACGTGTAACCCTAGCGATTACTTCTTCTTAAAAAAAAAAAAAGAAGACACGTGACGACACGCCTTCAAACTAAATGGTGAGGAACGTCATATTTTTTTTATTGTTCCAACTAGCCTTAAAAAATGTCGCACGTGACACACGCCTACACATTTTTGTTGACGAAAGAAGTGTGTGTGTGAGAGAGAGAGAGAGAGAGAGAGAGAGAGAGAGAGAGAGAGAGAGAATGGACGTGTTTGATCACATAGCCTTTTACCTTCTGTAAGTTACACTGGCAAGTCTTAAGTTATTTTTGTGCTGCGTCATGTAGGTCTGAAAGTCTACAGCTTGGCTGATAGCATCAGATAGTATCTTCCACCTTGTTTACCAAAATGTCGGTTAACGCTAGAGGTCGCTTATGTCCTGTTAGATCACGGTTATTGATTAATGTTATATTCAACACAGTTATTGACTGTGTTATAGTCAACATTTAAAGCAGTTGTTGTTATATTCAACACTGAAACCCCAATTATTGATTGTGTTATATATAGTTAACTCATAAAGTTATTGGCTACTGTATAGTCAGCACAAAAAGTTATTGATTACTGTTATAATCAGCACAAAAAGTTATTGATTACTGTTATAGCCAGCACAAATAGTTATTGATTATTGTTATATTCAGCACATAAAGTTGTTGAATACTTTTATATTCAGCACATAAAACAGTTACTGATTATTGTTATATTCAACAAATAAAACAGTTACTGATTAGGCCTACTGTTATAGTCAACGTATAAAAGTGATTAATTAGTCATATATTCAACAAATAAAAGTTATTGATTATTGTTATATCAGCACATAAACAGTTATTGGTTATTGTTATATTCAACACAAACAGTTATTGATCCTTGTTATATTCAGCACATAAAACATTGATTCGTGTTATATTCTACATATAAAACAATTATTGATTGTTATATTCAACACATTAAATAGTTATTGATTATTGGTGTAACCTCCACATACAGTTATTGATTATTGTTATATTTAACATTTAAACGATGATTGATTAGTGATATTGTCAACACTAAAACAGTTACGGATTATTGTTGTATTCAACAGTTATTGGGTATTGTTATTTGTTCACTTGTGGTGATGATCGTTTATTACACAGCTGTCATAGGCAAGTTACACACACACATACACACGGAAGTAGTAGTTGACTATTTGTTACCAGCTGGTACCGACATCCAATAATACAGTGAATTGAAATTTTGAAATAGTTTCGAAAACACATTAAGGAAACAGGATAATTCTTTTTTTAAATCGACGTCTCGTCTTTTCAGTTCCCATTTCAATTCTCCAAGACCCCTTCCACACCTGGTACGGGCAGATCCATTTCTTTGTCATTTTTTTTCTTCTTTGGTCTAATTTTAATGCGAGTTCCTTTTTCTTTGTGTATCAGGGTTTCGTCTGTGTCTGCTACGTTTGGTGTTTTTCTATATCGTGTCAGTGCCAGCTCTGGAGGTTTTCGTGAAAGGCGAGTCAGCGATTTGGACTCTTTCGGCTGTTTCCGTCACGCGACATAGTCGTAGGGCCTTCCTTTCATCCTAGTAGAAGGGTGGCTTAAGGACATAATTGTGGCTATCACCTTGACGTTTTTACATTTTGCAGGATGGGTTAGTCAGTCTGTTCCGCCAACCTTTTTAGCTGCTGGTTACAGTATAACTGATAAAGTACAGTACGCCTGTTCTTTACTTCTCATTCGGGCTCAGAAGCACACGGGAAGAAAGTGGCTTTTCTTTTTTTAATTATTATGTGGCCAGTGTATTCGTAGCTTGCTGTTAGATCAAAATATTAATGACACTAGCAACATCAAGCAAGGTTTAACCTTATCAACTTACTAGCAGATACCCGGCGTTGCCCAGGTTTACAAAAATATAACTGAACTTTTAATATATCACCTCGTTGCGGTACATCTCAGCCACCATTATTATCTGAGCAACCAGGACCAACCCGCCACGGTTAATCCTCGGATTAACCCAATGATAACTATACATATCTACTCCAGTCATGTTCTCCATTGTACCTCTCATGACCACATCTAATTTAATCATCTACTCCAGTCATGTCCTCCATTGCACCTCTAACCTCCAGCACTTACTTACTTACTTAGCCGTTCCTCTTCTACCAACACATCCCCACCAATCATTTCTCCCATTGCACCTCTCACCTCCAGCACATCTACTCATGTCCTCCATGTCATTACCCCCCCCCCCCCATCGTCTCATGGGTAGGTGAGATCGGATGCCTAGCCTTCTTGGATAAGGGCGAAAAAATAGGAGTGGATAGTTAAAAATCTCACGGCAGTTGGAAATCGTAAAGAGTAGGCCTATCAGGCCGCTGCCCTGGCAAAATTTAAAAATTAGAAACCTACCCAGAAATATTTATAGAATGTGTGATTCCTATATAAACACATTGGGATTCTTGCCGGTGCTACGGAGTTCGTGCACTGTGCTGAGATCATCCAACAAAATTGCGACCCCTGACCTTGTTTGATCCTTTTTTTTTTAAATAAAGGGAAATCAATTGATATTATTGACCCACAATCAATGTTAAGAGAAACAATACAATTAATGTCTAACATTCACTACCAAAAACATTGTTGCGTTCCCTGTTTCTGTAAGGGGGGACAAACGGACAGACGTTGTAAAATATAAGCTCTAGATTAGACAGATGATCATAATAAAGTAACACTGGTAACACCAAGCAGGTTTAACTTTATCAGCATATAAACGGTATTTAAAAATGTCACTTCCGCTGTTTTTTTTAAATAAAATTATATAATTATGTACTAGCAGGGTTATAGGCAAACTTTTTGTGTGTGCATTGCAGTGGATAGTGACGGGCAGGAAAGTTAAAGTTTTAGTCTTCACGGGCCAAGAAAACGTGGCAACATCAAGGACATTTACAAGATCAGAAAACATCTGCACACATTTATTTATTACGATAATACATGTAATTGGGACCCAAAAAAAAGCATCAGGGTCAGCGAACCAGAGCTGACCAAGACCTTACTCCACCTCCACGTGGTGGTCCTGGAAACAGGCTGTATCACTGCAGTCTGGCTGAGAGAGTAGGGATCGAAGAGGGAAGGCAAACCCAGTCCCAAAATATGCCGTGCTGAAGTCGGATGTGTCGGCGGAAAGGCGCAGATATCACAGCTCCGGCGTAAACAGACACAACGCAACCAACGTCCTTTTCAGGGCGAACGAGGAAGAAGGAAGAAGAAGATACATGTAATTTAGAATATCATTATGGGTCATTTTTGTTAGATGAATGGCATTTTTTTAAAGACAAAATTACCCTTAATTGACTACATAGTTTAATACAAAAATGTCAAAAACAACGTTAAATCAACTCGGTGACGTAATAAGAAATAAATCACTGATTCTAAAGGCTGTTGTATCGTTGGCAGCCGTAGTCTGCCGATTCCTGATACAGAGCAGTGTTATGCAAACCTGCGCCTCGTTCCCATCGAGTGGCGGTGCGGTGTAGGAAAGGGTGTGCTGGTGGCACTTTGGAAATTATCGTTCAAGTCCATTTTAAAAAGTCAGTTTTAAACACTGTTTTAAAATAACTAATGAAAACAAAATTACTCATTAATTCGTAGACCAGAATTATCTTTTAACAAACCTGTAACAGTTGCCTTAAGGTACGGTACGATAACTTCGAAAAACGCACACTCAATTGTATTCTGTGTTCATGGATAGATTGCGTATTTTAGAATGTACCAATGTTTTATGAACTTTAAAAACATTCATTTACTTTTGAAAACGACGCATATGTTACACAGTGTGTATTAATACATGTTGTATTACAAATTGTAATATGCAGTCATATATTATGGGTCGCTGGGTCTAAAGGGGTTAAAACTGGTAGCAGTAGAGGACTGTTTATTTGAGGTAACTGTGCGGCCGCTGTTTTAACAAAACAAACTGGGAGTAGTGTTAATTTTTCTTATCACGTAGGCGACGGTCTGCGGTTTGACTTTTGCCATTTTAATTATTTCCGTCATTTGTCATGCCAGCTGGCTTTAACCCTTCCCACAGTTGCTCTAGTACTCAGTTCATGAGGCTGGGTCGACCCCGGAGCCGTTTGTGGTCTTAAAAAAAACCCACGTCAACTGGGGATCGAACCATGGACCACCGAGCTAGGAAGCCAGTGCTACCGCGGCTCTTACGTAGTGTGTGTTTGCGTGTGTGTGTGCACTTCAAAACGTGTGCATTGGTTGTACGTATTTTGTGTGTGTGTGTGTGTGTGTGTGTGTGTGTGTGTGTGTGTGTGTGTGTGTGTCCCAGAGTCCGCTGGGAGGACAACATTAGACAATCTTTGAAGGACCGAGGACTAGAATGGAACCAGGCCAGGAAGAAGACAGCTGATAGAATGGTCTGGCGCTCTCTCTTCCAAACCTCTACACCTCACGGTAGAAGGGGAACGACTAAGTAAGTAAGTGTGTGCATGCTTGAAAACTTGTGCATTGTGTGTGTGTGTAAAAATGTGTGCATTGCAAAGCTTTCTGCACTGGTTTTATTGTGTGTAATAATTGTAATAAAACCATAGATGTTGCTGTATATTTCTGTCTTTTATTTATTTTATAATTGCCATAATCCGGTATGCTTTAGCTAAACCAAAAGAGAGCAATAAACCGGATGGGCAGTGTCACGGATTGCCTCCTCTGCTTTGCAGTAGTGGTCCAACAGTGACCAAAACTCAAGAGTATCTACTATTAGCTTCCAAGGTATCTACCTGCGCGCAAGATTACTCTTGGCAGAGATGTAGATAGGAGATTAATGACACTTCTACCTTATAGAGCGTTCATAAGATATTCCCAGAAGTCAAGAACAAAAGCTGCTTAGGGCTGAGCAATTTGTTAACTTATTATCTGGTCCGTCGCAAACCCGGTCCCTAAAAAATGCCGTGCTGAAGTCGGATGTGTCGACCGAAAGGTGCAGATATCACAGCTTAGGCGTAAACAGACACAACGCAACCACCGTCCGTTTCAGGGCGAACGAGGAAGAAGAAGAAGAAGGTCCGTCGCCTTTTGTGAAGGGTTTAAGCAATGGTTTAGCCCGTTCAAGCCCCCAGTTGGTGTAATCCAAAGAAATCCCTCTTATAAGGTATAGCTCTGTTTAGTGGAAATATTCTGGCTCATACGTTTGCTGTGATGCATATAACTGAATCAACTATTATTGTTAAGTTTTAAAACAACAGGTAACACATTTAATAGTGAAATAGTCTTTAACAGGTTAAAATAAATATGGAAAGATTAGTGGAATTTTGATAGCTATAAAGTTCTCGTCATTCATTGAGACGTAGGTGGGAATTTCGACTTTATACTTAAAGTTTAACTGAAATGTCCATTTTGCTGGTGCCTTTTAGTTAGCACTTAGCTTGTATGAGTGAGTCCTGCAGCTGTGGTTCATCAATTCTGCGATGACGAAAGCCTTCTCCACACTCTCTTCTACTGTAGGCGGTTATGGTGGATGCTTTTCATTCACACTAGCGGCGTTAGTACCACAAATCATCTGACGGCTTGTAACCACGATCTTTAGACGAATAGAAAGAAACAAATGCATGCTGAGTACATTTGTTCGCCGCAAACTAACAGGCCCATTGTCATGCGCTCCACCTACCAATGTTAACCTCTCAGAAGAATTAAATTCCCGAGCACGCAGTGTAACTCAGGGAATATGATGAAAATTCACCCATACCCTTCTGGGTGTTAACTAGGAAATTGCGTCTGGAGTGCGTGAATAATGATTTGCCTGATTTACCATTAAAAAAGGTACATAAATCTCACAAGATATGTTACATTGGAGGCACATATGATGTAGTCATCACTCATCACTGCTCCAGTCGGAGTCTGAGGTCGCTCTGCTGTCGGGTTTCCCGCACGACTAGTCAGAAACAATCACCAGCTCTTGCAGTAGTGGTTCATGCATATACTATTTTCATATGTTTAGGTTGCCAGCCTTGTATATAACTACTTAGCAAGAAACCTGTAGAATTTAAATTAGTAAATAAATTGTTTACACTTACCCCAAAATTTTTGGGAATACGTAATCTCCTTGCGCAGATTTCAGATGGACGCGAGCAATTTCGGTGCTTATGCTCTCGAATCAATTTCGTCCGAGAAATTCCTCTTATGACGGTGTTCTATGAATCACTTGGCCTGGGAAACTAGTAATTCCGCGTCGACGGGTATTTTGTGATACACTTGGTCTGGGATATTATATCTCTCATGACTGATGATCCAATTCTTAGGTTTCCAGTCTTGTATTTATAAAGTCCTAGTCCTGAAGTTTTACAGTCTGTGTATTTAAATAGGTTTCAGAATTGTCCAAGTACTGTCGATCTCTCACTTTTGATATATGAATTCTAGGTTCGATCCTTCTCTTCCTGGCTGTTGGGAGTTGCGAAGCTGTCTGTTCTGTGTTTCTGAGTTCACTAGATTATATATCTCATTCTCAGATCAATTCACAGATGGTGTTTCCGCCGAATGTTCCAGTAGAATTCATTGTATATTCCGGCATCTCAAATCAAACCATTCAAATCTCTCTAGCACTGTTTGGGTGGGAAAGTTTTAAATATCCCCTCGCGTGTTTAAAATATTAATTTTGATATACACGCGTGACCTCTTTATAATAAGACATAATATTGTTCCGGCTGCACCTTATCTGCCTCCCACAATATTGTGACCATGTTTTTCTGGCGTAATGTCTTCCGCCGAGATATCTACCCCTACAGATTATCCCTTATCTGCGTGCCTCCGCCAGACAGATGTCTGGTCAGACAATGTTGTCTTCTTTCATCGTACGCACAATACAAGCTTGTGTCAACACGGTCATCAGCTTTTCACTGGGGTCAAATGTTGGGCCGGCAAGTTTCCAAAGGTGGTCAGACGGATTCAAAGAGATAAGCGGGTGACCGGTCTGATGACTGGTTATTGTTACGATAATACCACAGTTCACCTGGCGGAACGTAAATACGTCTGAGGAGTGGTAAACAAGATAAAGACAGTCCTATAGCAAACACTTCCATAGGGGAGTGGAGTGTTAGACTTTCCCTTACTAGATTCAGCAGAGAGAGAAAAGAAATGGTGCATAAAATATGCCACATAATAATGAATGAAAGGGCAAAAATTATGCCAAATAAAAGCGATGAGTGAGAGGAAGAGAAAAATGAAGAAAAAAGCGATACTGACGGAGTGGACGTGAGATCGCACAACCGTATCGTCACAGGCAGCACCTTGAATGACAAGTGGGCCTATTATGAAATTGTTTAAACCAAAGTCTCAACAACAAAGTGACCACATGTGCAGTATTACAAATGTAGAACCCCAGGCAACAGCCCAGTACAGCTGAACAAAGAGATGGAAACAACAATGCAGGGTCTGGACTGGAACCCACAGGGGAAAAGAAGCACGGGAGGTAGAAGGGTACGAGAAGAGGAAGCCATAGCAGCGGCGACCTCAATGCAAGAGCTGAACAAAATGGCCTAAAAAGACACTGGCTATAGCATCAAGTGCTACCTTATGCTTCACCGGGAACTAACTAAAAGGGTGTGATGATAAGTCTTAATCGTGCCATTTACGGTAAATTCTCATAGGAATTATTAGAAATATTATCACATAATGATAGTCTTATACGCAGGAGATAGCTTTCAATTGTATAAGTTCAGAACAGAAAACAGGACTTGTATCTAAAATATTATTTAGTATTTCCAGCAAACGGTGATGCATCATCATCTCCTTTCTCACTTCTTGTCGAGCTTAGATCCACTTCTGCAGATAGCGGCCCCCCCCCCCCCCCCCCCACTTTTTTTTTTTACAGAACGCCTTGGCTTGCAGTCTGTAGCAATTTGTTTTACACGTTGGGGCAGCCAGCCACACGCATAACTTTACCACATTCGCTTATCACGACTTGCGAGAGGGAGCAATATTTCCGTTCTTCTCTCCCTGGAAGACCTCAGGAACTGCACGGTGAATACGGCGATGCGTGCGAGGTTAAAGGCTCTGTATTTGAATTAGTTGTACTCAGAAAGGTTGACAAGTTCTGGTAAAAGGGCGGCCATAGCATACGGTCTATGGTCTACATTTAGTGTGTCTAGTCTGAACGCTTTTGTACACACTGCACGAAGCCTAGGCTCGTGACAAACGAGCACAAGGGTTTGGTATTAGCATAGACTTTGTTTCTTTCTACTCCGGCCTCTACCATCACCATGTCTGTATCCGGCACTAGCGTGGGGCGTTCACTGAGTCTTAGCTGTCACCGTCCAATATACTTGTGTTCTCAAGAAAACAGTCTTTCCTGGTCCAAAACGGAGAACTAATTTGATAGTACTTTGGTGGCAGGCAATACGTTTGAAAGTGTGTTGGGTCGGCAGCTTGTTCCATTTGTTGTTCCCCTTCGCCAGTCGAAAGCATTTAAGCTCAAGTATAAGAAACGGACAAGGCAAATTATGGCGGCGTTAAAAAAGGGAGGCTGAAGCGGACTAGTTGTTGTATTTTAAGAAGATAGGAACAGGATTCAAAGTCTTATTTCTTCTAATATCTAAATTGCCATTTCCCCTTATGTTTTACAATCTCAAGTGAAACCGGATACACATTGTAACCGCAGGCCGAAACAGGGCAGCCATCTTGACCTCTTAAGGCTTACTCATTGTGACCCCGATCCAGAGTTCTTGTTGTCTAGCTATTCTGCCTACTGTGTAGTGACAGAAAATTGGACAAGCAGAATAGACAAAGGAGTCACAGCCTTGGTAATACTTCTAAAACCGTTACCGTCCCTGCTCGTATTTTGTGTCAGCAGAGACGTGTCAGGCTGTTTCGGTAAATGGGGGTGGTGTAGAGGGTGGAGGGGGAGTCAGCGGTTGTTTACCAAGTGCCTATTTTTGTTTCAGCTTTAGCCCCGAAGTGCAGGTCCAGGCCTAGTTATTATCTACGTTTAGGGTCGTTGAAGAATCTATTGTGCGCAAAGGCCGTACAAAAGCACCTTTAGAAAAAGAAAAAAAAAAAGCCTGCTGGCGATAGTTAGTCACGGGATTAAAATCTGAACATGACATAGCATTTCATTTGTAATGCAAGCTGAGGACTTTCTGTGCATTTGATTTGGGTACTGCTTTACTGTTGTTAAAACTACTACTTTATTCCTAATTGAACTGTCATTCCGAATGTTGTTGACGTAACAAGTTCCCCCACACAATCACAGTTATTGGTGTTTTTTTTACAATTGTGTGGTCGATCTCATGCAAGGCGTTGAACTCTTCACGATGTCTTTCTCTGCCTGTTTTTTCATTAGTTTCTCACGAGTTTTCACTGGCCGTTGAAGTGTGTCGGTGCCATGCCTTCTTGATAGAAAAGACTGACCTTTTATTGAAATTGTTTTGTAACGATGGGTCTCATGTTGTACAGCTGTACCTCTTTGAATGTGTATTGTAACGATGGGTCTCATGTTGTAAAACTACTGTACCTCTCCTAATTCTATTCCGTTGTGTCACATTAGGACGTAAAAAACGTACTTAAGGTAAAGCTAATCCCATAGCAGATACTGATGTAGGAAAGTGAAGTGTTGGAGACTTAGCTATACTAGGTCTTAGATTTATGAGGTGAACTCACCTCTTCCTCGCTGCCTTTGCCTTCCCTAAATCAAGAGCATATTGAGGCACCCATTTTAAAGCGGAGTGCTGGAGCATGATGATACCAGGGTTTCAACCTGGTAAATTTTGTCCCAAGAAGCAGGCGCTTTAACCTATATGCATATCAACGCTCAGAATTACAAGTAGTACACTTTAGTTAATTGTTTCTGTAAGTCTGTTATATGTTGTAAGAGCATGTACGGTGTAGACCTCTTTCAAATAAGGATACTCCATGCTCTATGATACGATAACTCTATAACTAACTTTACATTTAGCTTATCTGGGTTTGTTAAGGTCTCTGGTGGGTTCATGTTTTAAGTAAGGATGTATGTTACTATTTGTTTATATTAATGTTATGAATTGTCAAACAAACAAAAAACCTGGATTGTTTTGTCTACACTACTTAAGTATCAGAATAGCAAGACCACACTTAAGACAACATTACTGCAGTTATGACGTAGGTCTAGGCGTCAGCAGACATACATTTGCAGACGAGCCTGTCATAGGCTGGCTGTCAGCGAAATGTCAGCACATTTTTGCTTGCTCTGGGACCTCAAGTTAATGTTGGTGTATTCAGGGTAACAAGAACACTGAGTGTGGCAGTATTTGATTAAGCAAACATTTAAAAAGCGTCCGTGGGGAATAACCACAGATAGTTGTGTGTATATTTTGTAAGACCATGTTATGACATAAATTAAGAAAATCATCACCCATACGAGTGGATGGAAAGGGTTAACTAGGATTTGAACTAGGTGCCTTGTTCATATTTAACTCTTCCTAACTCTCGGTGACAACAAGAAAAGGTGGGATGATTGAAGGAAAGCGAGATAGAGGACGACAAAGAGAGAAGGTAACAGAACAGTGTGATGTCATGTCATGGACAAAAATGACCAACTGACATAATGTAATGGACACAAAAATAGTCAACTGACATCATGTCATGGACACAACATAGTCAACTTACATCATGTCATGGACACAAAAATAGTCAACTGACATCATTTCATGGACACAAAATAGTCAACTGACATCATGTCATGGACAAAAAATAGTCAACTGACATGTCATGGACAAAAATAGTCAACTGACATCATGTCATGGACAAAAAATAGTAAACTGACATCATGTCATGGACACAAAATAGTCAACTGACATCATGTCATGGACACAAAATAGTCAACTGACATCATGTCATGGACAAAAAATAGTCAACAACGGAATTGATAAACATTATTGAGAACAGGAAGTTGTAGAGAGAAATAATTTCCTATGATATACCCCAGTAGTGAACTTGGCCATTTCATGAATTGGGCAAATGTTTTTCCACCCCGTGAACTGGCTTCTTTGCTTAATTATATTGTACTTCAATAATATTGATCAAGAAACAGAAAGATAAGATATGATGATTACTGGATTACTGATACTTTCAACTCACAAATTAACACAGGATATCAAGTTTTATATTAGTACAGAAGCCAGTTCACAGAATGGGCAAAAATTTGCCCAGTTCGTAAAATGGCCCATTTCACTATTGGGGTGTACTTGAAGAAGAAGAAGGACCCAAGTGCAATATGGGGCGCCAGGATATAGTACATTATTCTTTTAAGAGCCACCTACTGTACATTTTTTGTTATAATTAGATTTTCATGTTTCTGTGCTGTACATGTTACCGTATAAATTTAACTGTTGTGAATAATGCTTACAACACTTCAAAATATTCTTCAGACAATTAACAGTTTTATAGACACATTTGCAAGTAACCTGTCATAACTGTGAGAAAGAATGACAGTGGTGATGGTGTGTTATTGTTTTAATATGTTTAGCCATTTATTATTTCCAAAAAATATATCCCCTTCAAAATAGAGATACATATTAATACCTACTGGTGATGCATTTTGCGAAGAAATCTTGTGTAATATAAAAAGGGGGAAAACCCCTAAAATTTTCCAGAAAAGCTGGTGCAAATATTTCTAACACACTGACCTGCATCATGAAAATATTAAAATATTTTAATGGTTGGTAATGTTATCTTTCACAATGTTCGCCGTTTCTATATTTTCCCAAAAAGTTGGTGCGATTGTTTCTTAGGTTTCAAACTCTTCCAAACTTTTTCCAGAAGAAAACTCTGAATGGGTCGATTATGAAATATTGTGTTACAACCATATATGTTTACTGCTTGTTTGAAAACGTTACCTGTGAAAAAACACTGACATAAAGTTTGGCTGCCAGTAAAATATAAAAACTTCCTGAGGCAGCAAGAGTTCAAACCCCACAGTGTAACGCTGCATACAAGTTTATATTATAAAAGTTAAACGCCATTGAGTTCTGTGGTCTATACAAACAACAGAGAGTGGGTAACATGAATGAAGCCTGACACTGGGTGCATTCTTGGTAGGAAAATAACGTAATATGATTCTTCGGGCCACAGCATGAAACCTCAGTCATAACAAAGAATACGTCTTTTTGCTGCTCTGTAACTGGAAGAGATCACATACCACCTGCACTGTTTACAGGTTCTACATACTGAATTATTTTAATTACACATACCGCATGCTGCACTCATTACCATACACTGCATATTACTTTGAATAACACAAGCAGCATATTGTTGTTGGCGTGATACTTTCTGCTGAGTTGTATAGCACTTTCACATGGCATTTGATTTTCTTATGTTTATTAATATATCTGAGAGGTGAAAACAAGTAATTTAGTTGTATATAGGCGAGGGTTAATTGTTATTTTACTTCATCTAAACATAATTGATTTGATCTGTCTATAATGAATCCGCTGCTGACTGAGGGAGGCAGTCATTAAAATATCAAAATCCAAGCAAGGGCAAACAGTTACATCCCTTGGCAGCTGGCACTCGCTGCAAATATTCTCCTTTAGACACCTAGAACATGCTCATATGTCAACTTGCATGTTTTTAAAGGAAGCAGTGGTCAGCCAAATGATGACCAGTGTGTTTTAACATTTAAAAAAAATGGCTTTAAAGGTTTATTCGTTAGAATGGTTGGCTTCCAAGCAAATGGTCCGCATTTGATTCTCCAGACTAAAAAAATGTAGTCAGCTGTCTTCAGTTTTTATAACTGTGTTTTTGCTAATTATAGTTTCCAAGTGTCTGTGTGTGTTGGTGTGTTTACTTACTCAGTGGAAGGTGAAAGGTAGAATGACATGGAAAGGAAGAAACTGAATACAGGGGTGAAATATGCCTTCCTCAGGATCATAATTCTTCCATTTCTTGTTGCATTTACTTGCTAGTCTCACACATAATGTTACAACCAAAACAATTTCATTTTAAAGAAAACTTGACTCACCTGTTGTCTTTTATTCTGCTATTACAGAACATCTGATGAAGACGGTTCAAGCACCCATGACAAAGGGGATATTCCTCAGGCATCAGCACCTGGAATTAACACCCCTGTTACAGCATCTGCTGCACTGGATAAATTGTCAAGCACATCATTTGATCTCCAGAGAGGACGTGGGCGGGAGAGAGTTAAGCAGAAAAAGTTTGGACAGAAGTTTGAAAAGTAAGTATCTGTAATTAGGAGCATTTCAGCAACCTGTTGTGTGGCTGTGAAACATGGACAGCAATAGAAACAACAACCAAAAAGCTAAAGACTTTTGTGTGTTTGCTTAGAATACAAGGGTTGAAATGGTATGACTGGATTACTGATGTGGAATTGATGACAGGAACCAGACAAATGTGGAACTGATGACAAGAACCAGACAAATGTGGAACTGATGACAAGAACCAGGCAAATGTGGAACTGATGACCAGACAAATGTGGAACTGATGACAATAACCAGACAGAAGTGGAACTGATGACAAGAACCAGACAAATGTGGAACTGATGACAAGAAGCAGACAAATGTGAAACTGATGACAAGAACTAGGCAGATGTGGAACTGATAAGAACACGACAAATGTGAAACTGATGACAAGAACACAACAAATGTGGAACTGATGACAAGAACCAGGCAAATGTGGAACTGATGACAAGAACCAGACACACGTGGAACTGATGACAAGAACCAGACAGATGTGGAACTGATGACAAGAACCAGACAAATGTGGAACTGATAAGAACCAGACAAATGCCAATGGAACAAAAGATGAGAAGAAGACATAGGTAATGGACAGTACACACATTGGATTACAAGGCAGTCCTTTTTCTGGAATCCGCAGAGTTAGAGGAGACAAAGGTAGACCATAAGTTCGTCCCCATGGAGACCAGCACACAAACAGTGTTCAGTGCTCTTGCAGTAGTGGTTTTTGCAGACGTGATAAGGTTTCCATCCCATGCACACCCTCCTGTAAATGTCCTCTTTTGACTGGAGCAGTGCTATCGTTGCTTTCATGGTACTAAAATTGTGTCTGTCATCCATAGACCATTTTTTAAAAATCTCAAGTCTTTTTTATTACAAAATATTTTCTTTTATATAAGCCCTAGCATACTGGAAAATTCAACACTTACTTGAAATGTAATTTGCTCACCTCAACTGTTCCAAACCAATTTAAGTTGTAGATTTGTAGTTGGTGTACTGTACCATTAAGATCCTGTTACTTCTGATCATAAATGACTAGGTGTACCATCACTCGGGAATTCAGTACCAACAATCTACACTTTTTACAAGGTCAAACTAATGTGGGCTTATAACATGGCAGCAGTATAGTTAATGCATGAGGAACAGAGAGTAAATATCAAAATGAAAAAGAGGAAAAAATACCAGAGGAGATTTCATTGCGTTGAAAAGTATAAATAACAAGAAATAAGTTAAACCCAATAATAAGAATTATCCCCATCGAGGCCAGCTCCTTGTCGTGGAGATGGGGCTCAAGTACAGCCATCAGCGGCTGAAAAACCAAGACTGGCCAGGCCCACCTACACTCAAGCAAGACCACAGTCTGCCCTAGCAAGTCAAGGTGCTGAAGACGGAGACAACCAGCCAAGAGGCGCACCACAGCAATCAGGATGCCACGCACACGCACAATGGAAATATGCCTATATCTACAAAATGTTATGGCACTCACCCTGTGACGGACACCCAGGCAGGCGCAGTGCCGGGCCCTCTGCCTCAAAAGGGCCCAACCCCTACTACTGGGGTCCTTCTCAATTGCCCCGTGGAGCCAGGAGGCATGAGAATAGAGCTACTGGCCAAGCAAAGCAAAGACCACTTAAAATAATGCACTGGAATGCTGAAGGCGTCAACAGTAAAAAAGACGGCTACAGCAAAAAATTAGAGCTCGAAAATATCTTGGATGAAGAGCAAGTAAATGTATGCTGCTTGCAAGAAACCTACCTCAACAAGGACATAGCCTTCAAAATCAGAGGCTACCAGTGCTACCGATCCGACTGAATAGACAGGCGAAAGGGTGGAATACTGACACTCGTGAGGAATAACATCAGTGCATGTCAGCTTGAAACATATATGGAGGGGGCGGAATACCAGATGCTTCATCTCAGGACAGAAAGTACAGAATTCCACCTGCTCAACTACTACTGTCCGAGCGACCGCCCACTGGCACTAGACACAATCCCAGCAAAAGAAAGACTGATTATATGTGGAGACTTCAACAGCCACTAGCAGAGCTGGGGCTATGATCACATGGACTGGAGAGGTGAGGAGCTTGAAAACTGGCAGGATGACTGGCACTTATCCTGATTATCCAGCCAATCGACCCACCAACTTTCTACTCGAGATCATGGCACACTACCTCTACACCAGACCTGGCATTCCACTCACCAGGCCTGGAGTGGAACACCACACGCGTTGTAGGGAAACAGCTTGGAGGCAGCGACCACTGGCCAGTCTTCCTAATTGTGTAAAATGAACTTGTCAAGGAGAGCAGCACTCCCTCTAGGTGGAACTACAAGAAGGCAGACTGGACAATGTACCAGCATCGTACCAGTATACTGGCTAGAGATCTGACTGTAGACAAAGACTTCAATAAGTTAGTTGATGAATTCAGCAGATGCATATTACAGGCTGCTCATGAAACAATACCTAGAGGGGCTCGTAAGCACTACAAACCATATTGGAATAGTGAACTAGAGCAACTGCACAATGACGTGGAAACATCTCAAAAGCAGGCCGAGACCAGTCCATGCCAAGAACACCACAATAACTACCAGCAAGCTAAGGCCAAATTTCAAAGGGCCAGGTTGCAGGCCAGGTGGAGAAGCTGGAAGGAGAAAACAGAGTCCTTGAACTTCGAAAGAGATACAAGGAAACTGTGGAAGCTGGTAAAACAACTTAACGATGAGGGTACAGGGAGAAACTCAAAGATTGCACTGTACAAAGATGGAAACATCTTCATGGGAAAACAGGCAGCTGATCAATTTGCAGACTCCTTTGCTAAAGACAACAACATCGAAGTTAGTCCAGAGAAGCAACAGGAGACTCGTGAGAAACAACAATACGCAGGACGAGATTGAACCATACCTGAAGTTATGGAGGCACCAATCACATTCAGAGAACTTGAGCTTGCAATATCCAAATTGAAAATGAGAAAGTCGCCAGGAGTTGATGGAGTGTCCTGTAGCATGAGGTTTTTATTTGCTCTAGGATCAGTATAGTACTGACAATACAAAAATAGAATTTCTGCAGGAAAATGGTGAAGTCCCAGTGTATGAGAGAACTACTGGTATCACAAATTAGTTACGGCTGTGAATGATCTGATCTCGAAAAATTAGTAGAGTGGAGACAGTCATAAAATGCCACCCTGCTGGGTAACTAACTGTGATATTAAAACAAGGAAACAGATTTCACTTAACAATTATAAACTTGACAAGTCATTCAAATACAATTTCCTTATTTATTAAGTATATACACTATCTATTCTTGTGCTGAAAGGTGGATGTTGGAAGATGGAATGGAATGGATTTGTAAGTTTACATATGATTATATATATATATATATATATATATATATATATATATATATATATATATATATATATATATATATATATATATATATATATATATATATATATATATACTTGTATTTTACAAGTCTTCCAATTATAGGAACAAACATTATATCAGCTGTGCTGTTAATCAATTATAGTAAATGTATCAGCTGTGCTGTTAATCTTGTCTCTCACTACGCTAAATCACTTTTTCTTCCTTGACAGTTAATTGCTCACAATTGCCGACGGAAATGGTATTAATGTGTACTCATCTCTTAGAACAGTTCTGTCCTTCCTAATTTGTTGCACACAACACCCGCTGATGATCGTTCCTTTAGTCCACCCAAGACTGAGGGGGACTAAGGATGTAGCTCCGGTACAATCACTGTGCTCATGCGAAGTTCCAGGCAGCTGGATTGACTCGAACATACGACCTCAGGTGGGATGACACGAATAAACCTGTAACAAGGCAAAAATAGGGGCTTATTTCTGTCATCAAGCCCACCTATTTCTAGTGTATATGAGATAGAGCGTGTCTCAGGTGTCTGCATGTAGGATGAATGACAACATGGCTCAGTATGATTTAGCAATAGCGAGACAAGACAGGTGTCTACTTGCAAAACGCTCTTTCTAATAATTCAATACATGAATACATCCAATAATTTGTACACCGTATGATACAACCGTTTCCTTCCACCTATAATATACCAGGCCATATCTGATAAGTGCTATATTGGCTGGTAAAATATATCCTAACAATACTGTTGTAGTTATATGAGTCCTAACAAGGACTGTTAGGTTATATTTCTGGTTGGTTTTCTTCTTCAACAATCATACCAGGAAATACAATTATTATACCTAATTCCCCAAGATATAATCAGTTTACCTGATACATTCATAGTAAAACAAAATCTAAAGTTATATTAAGTATATACAGGTGTAGGCTATTTTCTGGTGATTTCCTTCTTCAACAGTCATACACAATCATTATACATGATACTATAACATACAATCATTATACATGATATAGTCATAGGTTATATTCAGGTTGGAGTTATATGAGTGGTTATATTTCAGAGTGGAGTTATATGAGTCCTAACAAGGACTGTTTTGGTTATATTTCAGAGTGGAGTTATATGAGTCCTAAAAAGGACTGATAGGTTATATTTCAGGTTGGTTATCGTCTTCAGCAATCATATCAGGAAATACAATCGTTATACCTGATTCCATAAAATACAATCAGTATACCTGATACATTCATAGTAAAACAAAATATATTAAATATTTACAGGTGTAGGTAGTATAAATGACACACAAAAAATACAATCATTATATATCTGATGTAGGCCTATTTTCCTACAAGTTTATAGTAAGTTTACCTACCCTCTAAGATTAATATAAGCCAGATTTGGACTAGTGAAGCAAGAGTGCCCGGTCATGCAGATAAGCAATAAATCAATCTTGACAGCTTTCTTTTCCCCCAGTCGGTCTAGCTGGCCTCAGTGTTTGTGTGTTTTTTTTAAATAAAATGCGCCCGTTTATATAGGTAGACGCAGGAAATCTGCCAGTGCGTTAGGAACTCTTTTGATTGGTTCTCGATGATTTGGTACATTTTTATTGCCGACGATTTCGTACTTTCCATGACCCATTTCCGAAAAAAACAGGGCTTATGCCTAATTTTATTCTGTCTGCCGCCATCTTGCGGGAACAAGATGGCGTATACTTTGTGTAATTTAATCTGTCTCAGTCTGTTGAACGTGGATTAGCTGTGCATATGTATTAACAAAGAAGTGGGTTTACACACACGTTTCACGACATGTCCAATGAAATGATTAAGAACTTGGGAACGGGAACAGCAGCAAAATCAAAGCTGCTGCAGATCTTCAATATCTGTTGGAACTCAGGGAGAGTTCCAAAGACCTGGAGGGAAGCAATCATGATACCACTCCTAAAACGAGGAAAAGACAGTTCCACGGCCTCCAGCTACAGACCAATCAGCCTTACAAGCTGTCGCTGCAAAACAATGGAAAGTATCATCAACCTCAGGCTACAGTGGTACCTTGAAAGTGAAAACCTTCTTGTACCACAGCAGGCGGGCTTTAGGCAGTGTTACTCTACCGAAGATCAGGCAACTTACCTTTCCCAAGAGATTGAGGATGCGTTCCAAGATAAGAAACTGGTACTAGCAGCATGGATAGATCTAAGGAAAGCATTTGACAAGGTTTGGAAAGAAGGGCTTCTGAAGAAACTGAGAAATTGTAGAGTGAATGGTAAGATGTACAAATGGGTGAAAGCATACTTGCATAACAGAAGAGCCAGAGTACAACTAGATGGCCTCAAGAGTAAGAAAATTCTACTGCGTCATGGCATCCCTCAGGGAGGGGATCTGTCCCCCACACTTTTCCTAGTCTACATCAACGACCTGGTTGCTGAACTACCACATGGAATGAAAGTGGCAGTGTACGCTGATGACCTGGTAATATGGCGCACAGATGAGCATGCAACAGTGGCCACCAAACTGCTACAAAGAGCTATAGATGCCTTAACCTCATGGGCAAATAGATGGTGTGTCAGCATCAACACAGACAAGTGCAGCACTACGCTCTTCACCCTCTCTCCCAAACAAAAAGCTGGTGTCATCAAGATAAATGAAGAGCTCCTGAGAGAAGATAAACAACCCACCTATCTCGGAGTTACATTTGATGATAGGCTGACATGGAAGCAGCGCATCAACAAGGCAGCAACAAAGGCCAGGAGAAAGTTAGCCATCCTGAGAAAACTAAGTGGAACCACATGGGGAGCCAGTGGGAAAATACTTAGTAAAGTTTACCAGCAGGGCATACGACCACACCTGGAATATGGGTGACCACACCTGGAATATGGGTCAGCTGCGTGGTGTCCAGCATCAAACACCACATTACAAGAGCTAGATAAGGTGCAAAACCAGGTGCTTAGGGTCATCACGGGGGCAATGAAATCAACGCCCATAGTGAAGATGGAGAAAATGGGGAGGATACAAGCACTGAGAGAACGCAGAGACAGGAAAGTGCTAACACAGGCAGAAAAGTTCCTCTGTATGCTGAGCCATCCAATGAAGGACAGATTCCAAAACCTAGCAGTGGGGCAATTCAAAAGAAGCAGCTTTATCCACCAGGCCAAACGATTTTGTAGACAAACAGACCTGCCTGAAGATGACAGCCCCCTAAAGTCTGTGCCAGAACAAACCCCTTGGAGAGAGGAGCCTGGACTACCAGTACACATCTAGACAAAAGTGAAAGGAATATTCGACAGGGATGAACAGAACAGCGTGCAACGTAGGACAGTCACTCTCAGTTTCCTGGATGATGAATACCCACAGGACCTCTGGGTCAGAGTATACACGGATGGGTCATCACAGAATGCAGTAAAGAATGGAGGAGCAGGAGTGTACATAGAATACCCAAACAACACTAGGGAAAGGGTCAGAGTACCAACAGGGAAATTCTGTAACAACTATGATACAGAAATCCAGGCAATCAAGGTGGCAACTGAGAAACTGTTGAACACCAATCTCGGTTCACAGCCTGTAGTATTCCTGACAGATGCAAGATCAGTATTCCAAGCACTTCAGTCCAGAAAATTGCCAGGTATACAAGCCCTATTTTCTGAACTGTGCAACCAGCGCAGGGTCGCCATGCAGTGGATACCATCTCATTGTGGAATACCAGAAAATGAGAGAGCGGACCGACTGGCTAAAGAAGGTGCTACAAATGAGCAACCGGATGTACCAGTTACGTACCATCAGAAGAAAAAGATGATCAAATCAATCAGAAAGCCAACACAGGATGACTACCAAGCTATGAACAGATCAGAACAAATTGTCATTCTGTGCCTTAGAACAGGACACAACCGACTCTGCAGCCACATGTATACAAAATTCAAGATTGGCAATTCAGCCATGTGGACAGGCCCCAGACTGCGGAGCACATACTTCGGGGGGGGGGGGGGGGGGGGGGGGGGGGGGGGGGGGGGGGGGGGGGGGGAGAAGAAGAACAACTACTAAGTGGGTGTTAGCACAGAATAGGGTTGAAATGGTACGACAAGATCACCAATGGGAAACTGATAAAAAGAACCAGACAAGTACCACTGGGGGAAGAAAAAAGGTGATAAGATGCTGCTGACAGGTGGATTCACCTAGATCTTGGTGTCATTTTCTTTCATTAGTTGAAGAACCTTACCTAGATTTCACCCAAAATCTGCCAAAACAGACCAAAAAGTCGCCCAAAGTAGTTGAAAAATCGCCCAAGTCACCGATATCTAGGTTTTTTTCTAAATTCAGAATGGCAACGCTGTGATAGATATAGAGTTAAAGTGTTAAGTACTCTTGAATCAGGAATTAAAAATAGTAAATTTTGATGTACAAATCATACTGAGCAATAGACTGTTTCATTGTTCTAGTATATATCTAGAAATGAAGGAAACTTTGCATAAACTTCTAAAGATGGCTGATATGAAGTGTTTTTACAATACTTAAAATACTGCCTTTTGTCGATTGGAACAGTTATAATCCCTAAATTAAGGCTACTTTCTTCTAAGTTCAAAATGTTTACTTTTGTTGCTTGTCTTTTGTTTCTTTTTTCTGCTTAAATATTTTATTACAGTTATTTATTTGTTTAGGGTTAAATTTTCAATGCAGCGCGATCATATTTTAGGCAAATTTAAATTGTTCTAATGTGAAATGGTGTGATACAAAACAATATTTTAAAAGTCTCACTTTAATTGCAACATGTGAAATAATACAAATCCTAAGAATATAAGAAAATGTTACAAATTTCAGCAAGTTTAGAGAATTTCAAAACAGAGAGAATTTTGACTACATTTCAGCACAGATTGCAATTTTTGCAGAATACAATGTAAACATATGAATTGCAATTCCTTGGTGGCATGGCAGATGATGAAATGTGCATCTGCATACTAAGAAATCCTGAGAGAAAAAAAAATAACTCAAACCACATCAGCAAAAGCATTTTACTGGAATCAGACCAGCCTTCATCATCAGATTGAGTAGTGCGTCCTAATTTGGCACCTGCTGCTTCTTTTGTTCCTTCAGGGTTGTCTGACTACAATTAAGATAGTGATATAATAGTTCCATAAAAGTAAAAAAAAAAAATTGATAAAACTGGTAAGAATTTGCTACAATGATTGTGAACTTTCACACTCCCAGAACACATTTCCACTACCTTACATTTATTCCTATGAGAAAACTGGTTTTGAATTGTGCGAGTTTTGAATTATGACTGAAATCAGGGGTTTGAACATTTTTGTCTTTTTTTTTCCTTATGGCCCCCTTTTGAGCCTCCTTTACTTTTGTGCTCCCCCCCCCCCCCCCCCCCCCCTCCCCCCCCCCCCCATAGTCAATGTTAGCTGGAAGAAAGGTACTTAACCATCTTACTTTGGCCCCCTTGGAACAGCCAATTTCTGGCATCATCAGCATCTTCACCCATCAATCATTCATCATTCATGCATCATTTATCCATCCAGCATCATCCATGCATCATTTATCCATCCAGCATCATCCATGCATCATTTATCCATCCAGCATTATCACCATCACCCTGGGAGGCCATGTAGCTGACGTTGAGAACCACTGTCTTAAATGATGCCGACCTGTACATAATGTTTGTTGGGAACAGCTGACTAACCAAACCATTCAGTTCATGTGCTGTAGTGTCTGCTTCCAGTACTAACACATCTGAATTCAATGCTATGTCATGACCTTACAGTTATTATTAATCTTGTGGCTGCTTTCCTTTAAGTATTGCTTTCTTAAATACTGACTAAGTCTTGTTTTATGTGACATCAGGTGTGGATCCTTTGGACGTCATGGCACTACAAAATCCACTCGAAGTTTGGAGGCTGCCCGCTCACAGTCAGAAGCAGCAGCAGCTGCTGCTGCGGTCGTTACTTCATCATCATCATCTGTCACACCTGCCGTCACACCTACCATCACACCAACCCCATCTGGATCAAACAGCAGCAGTGGAAATACATCAGTGCCCAAAGTAGTCGAAATCATTGTCAGTGATACAAAAGACACTAGCAGCAGAGATTTGAGGGAAAATAATAGAGAATCTTCTTCTAGGTCGAGGCCACACTCTGTGGCTTCACCAAGCAGCCACAATAGTGGTGTGAAAAAGTCAAATTCCCAGTCAAGGTCAGTAAGTCACAGCCGATCTCATTCACGAGGATCAAGATCAAGCAGCAGTAGAAGTCATTCATCAGGTACAAGCCAGTCTACCTCTCCACACAGAAGGTAAGTGAAGATGTGAGTAAAATATGAGGGTAGATGTGAGGAAAAGATGAGTGTAGATGTGAGGGTGAGTGTAGGTGTGAGGAAAAGATGAGTGTGAACACTGGTATCTGCTTCAGAAAGTATCCAGAATAAAGTCAGAACCTAAGGTGCCACCTTCGTACGTATGATAAGTAAACAGTTCAATAAAACTCAAACTTCAACAATATAAACTTAAGTCAAGAGTGTTACAATTATGAATCATTTAATATTTACACTTATCTTTTGTCTTTTCTTGTGCACTTATGAAGGGTGAACTGATGAATGTGAATGAATAAAAGTGATTACACAACTTGAATGATTGTTGAGTTGATTAAGAACTAATTTAAAAAGTCTTTTCAGCAATCTTGAATTTACTAAAAAGGTTCTCCAAAGTTCCTGTCTTACTATAGTCTCTTGTCTGGGCTATTAATCAAACTGTTTCATCATAAACTAAGCGCTGTCTTTGACTGCTCACATATTCTGCAGGAATTTTTTCACAATTTTCCGGACATCTTCGTCGTGCATCTTAACTCGTTTATCCTTAACTTTCTGATATATCTCCTTTTATTTTCCGGACTTGGTGCTTTCTTTCCATATGTATTTGGCTATAATTGGTTCTGATATACATTATTTACACATTTTTAAAGTCTATCGACTCAGTAGTTTTCGATGTGCAGGCTCTGTTAATCTCAATTTCTTCCATAAGTACTCCTTCTATCCACGATTCATTAAAACTGCATATTTCTGGACTTATCCCTTGAAAAACAAACCAACTTCCATCACATTCTGTGAATGCATTATCTTGCACTACTCCTAAATCTAACCTAGACTTTGCGCAATTTTGTTCTCCAAGCATACACCATAATACAATATCGACCGTCTTCTGCGAGCTCGTAATTTCTGATTGGCTGGCCCAATTCCATTTTCCAAGAATAGACAAAGCATGCATTTACAACACATGACAGGTGTGAGGAAAAGATGAGTGTAGATATGAGGAAAAGACATGCGTTGATGTAAGGGTGAGTGTAGGTGTGAGGAAAAGATGAGTGTTGATGTAAGGGTGAGTGTAGATGTGAGGAAAAGATAAGTGTAGATGTGAGGAAAAGATGAGTGTTGATATAAGGGTGAGTGTAGATGTGAGGAAAAGATAAGTGTAGATGTGAGGAAAAGATGAGTGTAGATGTGAGGAAAAGATGAGTTTTGATGTAAGGAAAAGGTGAGTGTAGATGTGAGGAAAAGATGAGTTTTGATGTAAGGAAAAGGTGAGTGTAGATGTAAGGGTGAGTGTACATGTGAGGAAAAGATGAGTGTTGATGTAAGGGTGAGTGTAGATGTGAGGAAAAGATATGTGTAGATGTGAGGAAAAGATAAGTGTTGATATAAGGGTGAGTATAGATGTGAGGAAAAGATGAGTGTAGATGTGAGGAAAAGATGAATGTAGATGTAAGGGCGAGTGTACATGTGTAGTGGTGTTTGATGGTGTTGTATGATGTTGATATTACTAAATGTAATTGTATGAGGCCAGCTGTGAAGGCTCCTGAGATAAAATGTAGTTGAGAATTGTCAGAAGGCCTTTCTTGCTACCACTACGACCTCACACTTAATTTTTTTTAATGAATGTGGCTACGTAAAGTGTCTAGGGTTATGATATGTAGTGTGGTGTAATAGGTTATAGATATACCCACAGATATTTAACAAGACTAATAATATTAATAAATGTTAAAATACACTGAACTAACTCACGTGTGTAAAATTTTTTGATAGAATTACATTTATTTTGTTCTGGATCAATTTTTTAGGTTGACCAGAACTTAAAAGGATTTAGAGATTATGAAAGAAATGCATGGAATATTATATCATAAATGCAATAGTGTACATATATATGTACTATACTAGTTAGTTTTATTAAAATGTTCTAGTAGTCATCTACTTGGGAGGATAGTTAATGTTTGTGCTGTTGGGGTGGCCTCATCACACCTGTCTATATTGACTACACAGTGTCCAGAAAATGGTGGGAATTTTTATGGGGGTATTAGTAACTACACAGCGTTGGTGAATGTCCAGCAGACCAGAGGCTCACTCATCTTGTAGTTGTAGCTCTGGTGCTGAAATCAGGTGGTCCCACCTCTCCGTGCTGGCGGGCAATAATGGTGGTCTCTGTCACAAGTACTGCACAGATACACTCGAGTAAAGTCACCAACTGAATAGACACTGCTTTGTTGACAACAGAAACTCACAGCTCTGCAATCAAAGTATGGGCCATGTGTCAAAATCTATTCTCTACCCACGTCTGGACACAACACTGACACAACAACCACATCATACAGACAGGTCAGATCTCTCTGACCAAACAGCACATTTACCATGGTGGTTTTACATCAGATAGATCCTCCCAGACTATAGATTCTGAAAAATATTTATTAGTTTTCTGCCCTAAAAGAGGATAGGTAATATGTTTCATTATTCTCAACACTTGATCTGTCTTGCATAATCCTTGCTGGAGTTTATGTACATTGTTGGTCCCTAGACCCTGACTAGGGCGGGGGGTCTAGAGCAAATCCCTACTTGTTTGTAAGGCTAGATTTCGATATGGCAGTATCAAATCACTCGAACATGAAACAATATTCAAAATATACAAAGAAATAATTTCAATCTTACCAGATTATGAATAAATAACACAGAATTGCTAGCAAAACTCAGCTGAGCTGCTGGCTATAGTATGGCGTCCCTAAACTTCTTACACTTTCTTTCATATGGAAATCACCACACTTTAAAATCTGTGTCTATCACTGAACAACTATTGAGAAATGACCCCAAATCCGCGTCTAAGCGCCAACAATATGCTTGTCTGTGGCCAATCACTGCCTAGGTTTATTTGAATTTCAAATTCCTACACTAAAGTCATTTCAGTCATGCTTCAGTCAAGTATGGATGTTTATCTGTTAGTCTGTCCGTCTCTACTTGTGTTTCTACAAAATGTACTTGATTTTTGAACCAACCTTTCTCTCCCCTCCAAAATTTTGTCATTAAAAGTTATTTTTAGACACAGCCACCACAATATCCCCTCTCCTCCATACCAAGTAGATTTGAACACCTGCGTCTCGAGGTCGTGTTTTTTTGTGCAAAATAGCGACACTTTTAGATTCAATACAGTCTGTCGATGATGTAAACTACACTGTCTTTTGTCATTATCTTCAATATTATCTATCCGTCTGTAAAATTAAGAACATATTAGTTCACTGCTCAGAATAGGCCATCCGGCCAACTAATTTTTATATTCCTAACATTAATATTAAGAAAAAAGTACTTTTTAAATTTTGTAATATTCCAAACATCTGCGTTTTAGCCGCTGAATTCAAATCAAGGGCTTGGTATTGCAAAAGCGTCCAATAAATGACTGTGGCGTAACATATCTATGGTCCCTTCTGTCGAGTTGCTTACTTTTTATGTCAACTTGGGAAACGTGACTTTTCTCCGTTCCCCCCCCCCCCCCCACCCCCCAATTGCGTCTCCTTAGCCTTTCTAGTCTCACGCAATCTTTCCAGTCATATTTTTTTCTTTTTCTCCGCCGTTCCCCTCCTGTCTAGCGAGTCAATTTTTATGGAGGATGATGACCCGCGGTCTAGGCGATCATGTACATCAGCAGCCTACGCATTATGTTTTTTTTTTATCCTTATATGTTATCCTTGGAGGTATTTTACCGTTGTATCTCTGTCAATTTCACTACACATCTCCCCACTTGAAAACATGCCTATGGCAAGTTCCAACACCAGCGATACACATAGGTAAAATTACTCCTCACGTCTGCCGCTACTCTAATTTTGATCACAGGGGTGCCGACTGAGGAAATCTGCACCGACATTCAATTTGCCTGGGATATATTGGATACTGAACTGATAAGGTTGAAGCAATAAAGACCACCTCAGCAATCTTGCGTTTTCATGCTTAGCCTGAGATAAAAATACGAGAGGCTGATGGTCCGTCTCCACCACAAATGTCCTACCATACAGATAGATTTGAAACTTCTTTATTGCCCATATTAACGCTAAACATTCTTTTTCGCTTGTGGAGTATCCTTGTTCCGCCTTATTCAATTTGCGGCTTGCATAAGCGACTGGTTTAAGTTCCCCATCAGGTGAAGCTGATCTTTGCAACAAAGCCCCTCCGAGTCCTACATTACTTGCATCGGTTCTTAAGACAAAGTCCTGTGTCAAATCAGGCAGTTTGAGAATAGGCTTGCTAGTGAGTTTTTCCTTTAACTCTTGGAACGCTAGTTCACATTGTGCAGTCCAAATAATTTTATCTGGAAGTCCCTTGCGAGTCAAATCAGTCAGAGGAGCACATATAGCGTTAAAATTTTTGATGTATTTCTGATAAAATCCGCATAACGACACGAATGATCGCACGTCCTTTTTTATTTGTGGCCTAGGTGCTCTCTGCAGTTTTTCCAAGTTCTTAGGATCAGGGGTCATATTACCCTGATATACAGTGTGTCCCAAGAATTCCAACTCTTTGCATCCAATACAACATTTTGTTGGCCTAGCAGTTAAGTTCGCCTCCCGAAGTCTATCAAACAACATCTCCAGAGCTTCAATGTGTTCTTCAAATGTCTCTGTGGCGACGAGAATATCATCCATGAAATTCGTGATACATGGGTTATTCAGGGGATCCAACAATTTGCGCATCATCCTTGAAAACACACTCGGAGCATTTTTCAGTCCGAATGGTAGCATATTGAATTCATAATGTCCATCCGAAGTGCTAAAAGCCAAATAAGGTCTCACTTCAGGCTTCACTGGGATCTGGTAATAGCCTTTACTAAGATCCACCTTTGAAAAGTATTTTGCCTTGTTCAGTCTGGCAAATAACTGTTTTGTGTCTGGTAATGGATCCACTTGTCCTTCTGTGACAGCATTCAGTTTCCTGTAATCTATGCACAATCTGTGTTCCCCAGACGGTTTTCTCAACAAAACGACACTAGAACTAAAAGATGATTCACTGTGCGAAATAATCCCCTCCTTCAACAAATACTCTATTTCTTCCTTCAATGCCTTCTCCTTCGCGAACGGAATAGAATAGGCTCTCATACAGATTGGGTTTGAGTCTACCAGTTTCATGTCATACTGTAGCAAATTTGTATGGCCTGGTTTATCTGTTAATACATCTGTATGTTCCTCCAGAACCTGTTGAACTCTCTCCCTCTGGTTTTTAGTCAGGTGCTTACTGACTTTTACCTGTGCTGCTGTTTCACAAGGATGTAATGGGTATTCATGTGAGGTGAGTGGTTCTTTTTGCATCTGGGTTGCAATAGCCAAGGTCAATAAGGGGGTGCTTTCCTGGAGTGGTCTGTCCAGATACTTCTTTAACAGGTTTACATGATAAACTTTTTCCTTCCCCTTTTTGTCAATTTTATAGTTTGTTCTAGACACCTTCTCTAGAACCGTATATGGACCTTGCCAACCAATTTGTAATTTATTCTGGCTTCCGGGTAGTAGAAGCAGCACCTTCTCTCCGACTGCCAGTTCCCTGTCCTTTGCCTTCCTATTAAAATATGCTGCATGTTTCTTCCTGGCTTGTTTCAAATTATCATTTGCCAGTTTCCATCCAGCTTTCAAACGAGTGGTCAGTTCGTTCACATATTGATACGATGAGGTAACAGTCTCTTCCGCCTTCTCATCTGTCCAGGTCCTTAATAAAGTTACATCTGGATCTTTAATTTATCATACGTATTTTTCATGGAACCCGTCTGGTCCCGTCCCTTAGAAGCTTTATAATGAGGACTTTTCTTCCTAGAATCATCACTCACAAATCGACCACTACCAATTTTTCTCTGGGGGTTGTCTCCCCACTTAAGATTGTTTATGAGAGATCTTCGCTCTCTTGTCTGTTCTTCCAGTTTATATAAGTCTGACCGAGGGATTGTCATCTTATCCTGGGTAAAGTTTCTTCTTTGTACTCTTCGCATAGTGGCCATGTTAATCCATTCAAGTGAAGACTGGGTGTGAAAAGGGGGCTCCCATTCCACTTTGTCTACCCGAGTATAATTAGTTTTCCTTTCAGGCCTAAAGTTGCCCCGTGGCGTTTCTAGGTCCTGCACATATTTTCCCTTTGTGGGTGTCCCCTCATGAAATACGCCACATGCTTCTACAAAGTTTTCAACATCGACATTTACGTCGGGCCAATAGTATTTTCGAGCAATCTTTTGGCAGATGGTACCGACTTTCTCATGGTCACCATCTTTTCCAACATGTAAGTTCCTTATTAAGTTTGCCCTATATATCTTGGGAAGAACTAACTGTCCGTGACCAGTGGATCTAGTTCCTGTCTTCCTGTATAATAGTTTGTTCTTCATGAAATATTCCCCCTTGCTCGGAGGTGTGTGGCATTTGGGCAATTTTTTAAAACATGGCTTGAGTGTCCTATCCTCAGCCTGCGCCTTCCTCATCTCCTCTGGGTAAGCATTTATAGGTTCACGTTCTTCCTCCTTCTTCTGTGACCTGGTCTGCACTGTCGCCATGATCACAGGTTTCTCGGGATTCCCCAAGAAGACGTATCTACACCCCAATATCAGAGGGTAGATTGGTTCATCTATCACTGCTGCTCTGATTTCTCCTTCCACATAGCGAGTTTTCACAGTTATCCTTGCGATGGGAAGTGTCATGAGTGGTATGTCCTTAGTCGCCCCTTGTATTTCCACTGTTTCTGTGGTATACTGACTTGGGTCCACTAGGCTAGACTTCACAACTGAATCATAATCCAAACCTGTATCATAAAGGCACCTTATGGTGACCCCATTACAAATAACATCCTCACAAACTGGGGGGTGATAAGGTTCCTGTTGTCCCTTAGGATTAACCTTTAATCTTTGCGTCCCCGACTTCATTGCAGCAATGTTTGAAGGTTTCCTTCTACAAAATTCGGTGTTATGGTTATCCTTCTTGCACCATTTACACCATCTTTTTCCTTGGTTCAACGGTTTTCTTTCATTGAACTTTTGGTCATTGAACTGTGAGACCCCAAGATGCAGCAATAGTGAATGCAGTCAGCGACTCATTCAGGAAGTTTGAACCAGAGCTTTCAAGACCGTTCCACGTGGTGGTCCTGGAAACAGTCTGCAGCAGTGCAGGCTGGCTGAGCGAGCATGGATCGAAATGGGAAGGCAAACCCGGTCCTTAAAAAATGCCGTGCAGAAGTCGGATGTGTCGACCGAAAGGTGCAGATATCACAGCTTAGGCGCAAACAGACACAACGCAACCACCGTCCTTTTCAGGACGAACGAAGAAGAAGAAGAAGAAGAAGAACTGTGAGTTTCTGTCGCGATAGTCATTTCTTGGCCGCTCAAAGTTTGTCCTACCTTTATTTCCCTGCTCTCTATTATCAAATTTATTAAATTGCTGTGGAGCTTTAAAATTGTCTATGTGCTTCTTCTTAGCACCACTTACCTCTGCCTGGGCTGCCTGATACCTCTCAGCAACAATTAAAATTTCCCCCAACTTCTCTGCACCTTGTTCCATGAGAAATTTTCTCATGTCTGGAGCCATGGACTCTCTCAATTGCTCAATCATGATCATTTCTTTAAGATCTTGGGTCTTCCCCAGAGCCGTCCATTTCTCCAAATAGGTTTCTAGTCTAGCAGAGAATTGGTGGTATGTCTCCCCAGACAACAGTTTGGCATTTCTAAATTTCTTACGATAAAATTCACCATTCTTCTCGTACCTTAATAACAAAGCCTGCTTTAACATGTCATAATTGTCTTGGTCTTCCCTGTTCATTTTAGCAAATACTTCATAAGAAGTACCCCTCAATCCCTGTGATAGCTTTAAACTCCACCTCTCTCTCTCTAACCCATATGTAGTAGCTAATAACTCAAAACGTCCTAGGTACCCCTCTATGTCATCGTCTTTTTCAACAAAATGGTCTAAATGAAACCCCATAGCTGAGTTTGAGGCTCCCAGACTGGGCGTAGCATCTGAGGCAAAAGGGCTGGCACCATTTTCAGGAGCCTGGCCTTGTAATTCCAGCTCCCTTAGTCGTAATTCGTGCTCCCTTTGCAACCTTCTATCTTCTGCCTCCCTTTCGGCAGTCAACCTTTTTTCTTCTGCCTCCCTTTGCTGTCGTTTTTCTTCTGCCTCAATCTGCAGCCTCTTAGTCTCAGCCTCTAACTTCTTCTCTTCAACCAACCTGTCAGACTCCAATTTTCTTTCAGCCTCTTTTTCTAATCTCCTTTCTTCCCGTTCAATATATTTATCACATTCAGCCGTTACGTATTGAATTAAAATTTGACCATCCATTCCCATCTCCTTCGCGGTGAGCACAGCAGCTGATCTAAATTTTGCCAGCTCCGCCATACTTTTTAGACAATATAATAATATACAAGATAAATCTCTAACCAGTAAATACACTAAGTACTTCTTATGACTATAGTCTAACCAATTCTAACTAACCAGTTAACTAATTAATTATTACTGGCTGTGAAGATTCACCAACTTTTATCTGCAGGGACACTTTTAATTTTAAAGGGAATTTTACAATTTATTTCCCTACTTTTATTTCTCCCACCAGGAGATCCTAATATTACTGTTGGGCTAATTATCCCTGGACAAGACCCCAATTTATGTAGTGGTGTTTGATGGTGTTGTATGATGTTGATATTACTAAATGTAATTGTATGAGGCCAGCTGTGAAGGCTCCTGAGATAAAATGTAGTTGAGAATTGTCAGAAGGCCTTTCTTGCTACCACTACGACCTCACACTTAATTTTTTTTTAATGAATGTGGCTACGTAAAGTGTCTAGGGTTATGATATGTAGTGTGGTGTAATAGGTTATAGATATACCCACAGATATTTAACAAGACTAATAATATTAATAAATGTTAAAATACACTGAACTAACTCACGTGTGTAAAATTTTTTGATAGAATTACATTTATTTTGTTCTGGATCAATTTTTTAGGTTGACCAGAACTTAAAAGGATTTAGAGATTATGAAAGAAATGCATGGAATATTATATCATAAATGCAATAGTGTACATATATATGTACTATACTAGTTAGTTTTATTAAAATGTTCTAGTAGTCATCTACTTGGGAGGATAGTTAATGTTTGTGCTGTTGGGGTGGCCTCATCACACCTGTCTATATTGACTACACAGTGTCCAGAAAATGGTGGGAATTTTTATGGGGGTATTAGTAACTACACAGCGTTGGTGAATGTCCAGCAGACCAGAGGCTCACTCATCTTGTAGTTGTAGCTCTGGTGCTGAAATCAGGTGGTCCCACCTCTCCGTGCTGGCGGGCAATAATGGTGGTCTCTGTCACAAGTACTGCACAGATACACTCGAGTAAAGTCACCAACTGAATAGACACTGCTTTGTTGACAACAGAAACTCACAGCTCTGCAATCAAAGTATGGGCCATGTGTCAAAATCTATTCTCTACCCACGTCTGGACACAACACTGACACAACAACCACATCATACAGACAGGTCAGATCTCTCTGACCAAACAGCACATTTACCATGGTGGTTTTACATCAGATAGATCCTCCCAGACTATAGATTCTGAAAAATATTTATTAGTTTTCTGCCCTAAAAGAGGATAGGTAATATGTTTCATTATTCTCAACACTTGATCTGTCTTGCATAATCCTTGCTGGAGTTTATGTACATTGTTGGTCCCTAGACCCTGACTAGGGCGGGGGGTCTAGAGCAAATCCCTACTTGTTTGTAAGGCTAGATTTCGATATGGCAGTATCAAATCACTCGAACATGAAACAATATTCAAAATATATAAAGAAATAATTTCAATCTTACCAGATTATGAATAAATAACACAGAATTGCTAGCAAAACTCAGCTGAGCTGCTGGCTATAGTATGGCGTCCCTAAACTTCTTACACTTTCTTTCATATGGAAATCACCACACTTTAAAATCTGTGTCTATCACTGAACAACTATTGAGAAATGACCCCAAATCCGCGTCTAAGCGCCGACAATATGCTTGTCTGTGGCCAATCACTGCCTAGGTTTATTTGAATTTCAAATTTCCTACACTAAAGTCATTTCAGTCATGCTTCAGTCAAGTATGGATGTTTATCTGTTAGTCTGTCCGTCTCTACTTGTGTTTCTACAAAATGTACTTGATTTTTGAACCAACCTTTCTCTCCCCTCCAAAATTTTGTCGTTAAAAGTTATTTTTAGACACAGCCACCACAATATCCCCTCTCCTCCATACCAAGTAGATTTGAACACCTGCGTCTCGAGGTCGTGTTTTTTTTGTGCAAAATAGCGACACTTTTAGATTCAATACAGTCTGTCGATGATGTAAACTACACTGTCTTTTGTCATTATCTTCAATATTATCTATCCGTCTGTAAAATTAAGAACATATTAGTTCACTGCTCAGAATAGGCCATCCGGCCAACTAATTTTTATATTCCTAACATTAATATTAAGAAAAAAGTACTTTTTAAATTTTGTAATATTCCAAACATCTGCGTTTTAGCCGCTGAATTCAAATCAAGGGCTTGGTATTGCAAAAGCGTCCAATAAATGACTGTGGCGTAACATATCTATGGTCCCTTCTGTCGAGTTGCTTACTTTTTATGTCAACTTGGGAAACGTGACTTTTCTCCGTTTCCCCCCCCCCCAATTGCGTCTCCTTAGCCTTTCTAGTCTCACGCAATCTTTCCAGTCATATTTTTTTCTTTTTCTCCGCCGTTCCCCTCCTGTCTAGCGAGTCAATTTTTATGGAGGATGATGACCCGCGGTCTAGGCGATCATGTACATCAGCAGCCTACGCATTATGTTTTTTTTTTATCCTTATATGTTATCCTTGGAGGTATTTTACCGTTGTATCTCTGTCAATTTCACTACAACATGTGAGGAAAAGATGTGTGTTGATGTAAGGGTGAGTGTAGGTGTGAGGAAAAGATGAGTGTAGATATGAGGAAAAGATGAATGTAGATGTAAGGGCGAGTGTACATGTGAGGAAAAGATGTGTGTTGATGTAAGGGTGAGTGTACATGTGAGGAAAAGATAAGTGTAGATGTGAGGAAAAGATGAGTGTTGATATAAGGGTGAGTGTAGATGTGAGGAAAAGATGAGTGTTGATATAAGGGTGAGTGTAGATGTGAGGAAAAGATGAGTGTAGATGTGAGGAAAAGATGAGTGTAGATGTGAGGAAAAGATGAATGTTGATGTAGGAAAAGGTGAGTGTACATGTAAGGGTGAGTGTACATGTGAGGAAAAGATGAGTGTTGATGTAAGGAGAAGGTGAGTGTAGAAGTAGGGAAAGATTAGTGTAGATGTAAGGAATTGGTGAGTGTAGATGTAAGGAAAAGGTGAGTGTAGATGTTGGAAAAGATAAGTGTAGATGTAGGAAAAGATGAGTGTAGATGTGGGAAAAGATGTGTAGATGTGGGGAAAGATTAGTGTAGATGTAAGGAATTGGTGAGTGTAGATGTAAGGAAAAGGTGAGTGTAGATGTGGGGAAAGATAAGTGTAGATTATAAGAAAAGATGAGTGTAGATGTGGGGAAAGATCAGTGTAGATAATAAGAAAAGTTGAGTGTAGATAATAAGAAAAGGTGAGTGTAGATAATAAGAAAAGGTTAGTGTAGATGTAGAGAAAAGATGAGTGTAGATGTGAGGAACAGTTGAAAAAAAAATAAGCAAGTAGGACAAAAGTAATAACCCCGTATAGGGAGAGACAACTGCACACGAGTTTATGTAACTCATGTTTGTGATTTGAAGTTTGATTTATTATACTTCAGATGACCTTGGGGATAATGATTTTACAGCAAAAACAAATAAATATATATACATCTTTCGTATTGCACCCACCAGTTTGTCCTTCCACTGTCCATCATGTATATTCATTCCAGCTGGCTTGAGTGGTCTGTTTTTTTGAGTGTGCGCAAAACTTGCCAGTCACTTATTACTTAGGTTGACCCCCTTCAGCATCATGTTGATTCATCATCATCATTTTCCATTGACTCCTCATGAAGGGTGGAACCACTACATGCAGCTAGCTAGCTCCATTACAGGAAGCTTGCACAAAGCTTTAACGTGCTCTTGTCGTGGTGGCTTTTGTAGCAGTTTGTTTGACCTGGTGGCTTTATGCCAGCCCCATGCGGAGCCTCATATTAGCCGTTTGGTAATACCTGAGGAAGCAGTGGTCTTCTTATCTTCTTTGTCTCGTTAAAGCAGTATAGGCATACCTCGGAGATATTGCTGGTTTGGTTTCAGACCACAGCAATATAGCGGGTCACTCTCGTAAAAGCCTAAAATCATGTTTACTATATGTCTGTAATTTTAAAATAATTATCAGACCTAAAGGTCTTTCATATTTGGGCATGCGCCCTAATATAACCAACTAGGTTGAACAGGACGCGCCTTGCCAAAACGAGTAAAACTTTTATATTTAAAAAAAAAAATACACTATGTCTATTAAGTGCGCAATAGCGCTAGGTCTAAAAAAAAAAACTATGTACTGTAAAATTAAAAATACTTTGTTGCTAAATACAATGCTAATCCTCATTATCTGCGCCTTCAGCGAATTGTAATCTTTTTGCTGGTGTAGAGCCAAAATCTATCGGAAGAAGAAGGATCGCTCTAATAAATAAACATGAATAATTTGAAAAAAAAAGCACAATATCTGCGAAGCGCAATAAAACGAGACGTACCTTCAGGGGGTGCGAGACATGCCAGTTGTTTTAGAAGTCGAATCATCATTAACATTATATAATACACAACTCCAGTGTATGTGTACAAAATAGAACATTAACAACGGGAATTCAGTACCAGACTTTAACATTTTCCCAAAACCTACTTGAATCTCTCTCATTTTGGGCGTATTTTGTGAGCTAGAAGGTAATAGCATGCAAGGCTTCTTAAGATGCTTTAAAGGGAATGAGACAACTCCTACCACACAACCCATCCATAAACAATACATTTTATAGCAGCCCAGAACAGCTTGTACCAACTGCGCTCAATGACAGTGGATCAAAGTCAAGTCAAAGGGGTGCGAGGCTTCTTAATATACCATAAAGGGGTGTGGAAGCTCTAAAAAGGTTAAGAAACACTGCGTTATAGACTCCCCAGTAACTACACAGGGGAATGTGCTGTGTAATGTGGCTGAAGTAAACAAAAGGAGTGTATCTAACAATAATCCTTACCAGAGAACTTTTTGAAAGATACCTTATTTAACTATTCTTATCTCCATTTTTTTAATGTATGTAAATTGCTGGCTAAGTGGTTAGAATGCTTTCCTCTTGCTCTGAAATTACTGGGGATCCAGGATTGAAATCTGATAATGTCATGCTCCAATCCACCCAGCTGTTAATGGGTACCTGACTGCTCTTGAATATGAGAAGGTAAAGGCAGCGAGGAAGGAAGCTAAACGTGGTGCGGTGAAGTCTTTAATACTTCACTCCCCTATGGTAGTATCTGCCGAGGGAGTTACCTTGACCTTTGTTTTTTCTTTTTTTAAATTGTTGAAAGAGTGTTAATGTGAGAATGCTTTTATCCTCTGTCTGCAGCCACGCAAGCTCAATCACACGTCCACAGTCCATGGTCGGTACCTCTAGACTAGTCAACAGTGAGGTGAAAGAGGCAAAGAGGGATGAGAACAATGGGGAACGGAGGCATCTGGGAATATGTATCATGGGATTACCAATGAGATCCACTGGTAAGTGTGATGTTTCCTCTGGGAATATGTTGTCATGGGATTACCAATGACATCCACTGGTAAAGTGTGAAGTTTGCTGTTGTATTGGTATTGCTATCACTTTGTGCTTTAAATTAGTTTTTTGTATTTCCTTTTAAGTGCATTTGGTGAACAAAAAAAAACTCTTAGATTGCCCCAAAATTTTGTTTTGGGCTCTTACAGAGCTCTACCCATCAGGCTCCAGCTATACATCATTCTTCAACTCAAATGTCAAGTGGGACCCAAAGATGCAGCAATAGAGAATGCAGTCAGCGACCCATAGCTTGACTGCTTGCTGACCAAGACCCTACTCCACCTCCACGTGGTGGTCCTGGAAAGAGGCTGCATCACTGCAGTCTGGCTGAGAGTAGGGATCGAAGAGGGAAGGCAAACCGGTCCCAAAAAATGCCATGCTGAAGTTGGATGTGTCGGCCGAAAGGTGCAGATATCGCAGCTCCGGTGTAAACAGACACAACGCAACCAATGTCCTTTTCAGGATGAACGAGGAAGAAGAAGAAGAAATGTCAAGTCAGTCATATTGTATGGTTGAGACATCATCACTATCAGCTGCCATCTACTGTCTTCCTCTAGCAGGTTTGAAACATCAAGAGCAACAAAAACAACAGCCAAGAATTTAATGCTGTTAACACTTTCATAAATGGGTGCTGGCATAGGAGAGGAGGGTTGAAATGATATAACAAGATCACCGATGAGCAACTGATGACAAGAACCAGTGGAACAAGAGATGATGATACTGGCGATGATTGAGGAAACATGTTGATAGCATTACAAGGCAGTCTTTATTCTGGAATCCTTATGTTAATTGAGGTCAAAAGAGACTGAAAAAAAACGTGCAAGCAGTAATGGAAGAGATGAAGAAGACACAGAAAGACCTTGCATGGATGGCACAGGGCAGAACTTGACATGAATTGGTTGAAGGCCTTATGTTCTGTAGGGAGATGAAGGGTGATGATGCTGGATTGATAAATGATGCATGGATGATGAATGATTGATGGGTGATATGCAAGAAATTGGCTGTTGTAATGATATTAGTTAATATATGTTGTTTGTTCCAACTGAATTGGATACACGAGGGGAATTGAACTGCTCTGAATTCCATAGTTCCAATTATACTGAATGTGAAATGTTGTACTGTGTGTGATTGTGTTGACTGCTAGAGGTTTTGTGTTCTAACTGTAGTCAGTGGAGGAAGATGAATGTTCTAATTGCATTTTAATGGAGGAGGTTGTATATTCTAACTGTAGTGGGTGTAGGAGGTTATTATGTTCTTACTGTTTTGGATGGGGGAGGTTGCTGGGTTCTGTTTTGGATGGAGGAGGTTGCTATGTTCTGTTTTGGATGGAGAAGGTTGCTGTGTTCTAAGTAGTGGATAGAGGAGATTATTGTGATAAAACTGTAGTGGATAGACCAGGTTGCTGTTTTAACTGTAGTGGATAGAGGAGGTTGCTATGTTCTGTAATGGATAGAGGAGGTTAGTATGTTCTAACTGTAATGGATAGAGGAGGTTAGTATGTTCTAACTGTAATGGATAGAGGAGGTTGGTATGTTCTAACTGTAATGGATAGAGGAGGTTGGTATGTTCTAATTGTAGTGGATAGAGGAGGTTGGTATGTTCTAACTGTAGTGGATAGAGGAGGTTGGTATGTTCTTACTGTAATGGATAGAGGAGGTTGGTATGTTCTAATTGTAGTGGATAGAGGAGGTTGGTATGTTCTAACTGTAATGGATAAAGGAGGTTGGTATGTTTTAACTATAATGGATAGAAGAGGTTGGTATGTTCTAACTGAAGTGGATAGAGGAGGTTAGTATGTTCTAACTGTAGTGGGTAGAAGGGGTTGGTATGTTCTAACTGTAATGGATAGAGAAGGTTGGTATGTTCTAACTGTAATGGATAGTCCCAATTGCTAGTTTTTAACTGTACTGGATAGAGGTTGCTTTGTTTTAACCATACTAGATAAAGGGGGTTGCTTTGTTTTAACTGTAGTGGATAGAGGAGGTTACTATGTTCTAACTTGTATTCTTACTGTATTGGATGGATGAGGTTGCGACATTCTAACTCCAGGATGGAGGAGGTTGCTATGTTCTAACTGTAGTGGATGGAAAAAGTTGTGATGTGATTGTAGTGGATGGAAAAAGTAGTGATGTTGTGAATAGTGGATTGAGGAAGTTGTGATGTTTTAACTGTAGCTGATGGAGGAGGTTGTGATGTTTTAACTGTAGTGGATGGAGGAGGTTGTGACTAGTGGATGGAGGAGGTTCCATGTTTTAACTTTAGTGGATGGGGGAGGAGGTTATGATGTTTTAACTATAGTGGATGGAGGAGGTTGTGATGTTTTAACTGTAGTGGATGGAGGAGGTTGTGACTAGTGGATGGAGGAGGTTGTGACTAGTGGATGGAGGAGGTTCCATGTTTTAACTTTAGTGGATGGAGGAGGAGGTTACGATGTTTTAACTATAGTGGATGGAGGAGGTTGTGATGTTTTAACTGTAGTGGATGGAGGAGGTTGTGACTAGTGGATGGAGGAGGTTGTGACTAGTGGATGGAGGAGGTTCCATGTTTTAACTTTAGTGGATGGAGGAGGAGGTTGTGATGTTTTAACTATAGTGGACGGAGGAGGTTGTGATGTTTTAACTGTACTGGATGGAAAAGATTGTAACTGTATTGGATGGGGTAGTTTGCCGTGTCTTAAATGTTGCAGATGGAAAAGGTTGTGATGTTCTGACTGTATAAGAAGCAAACAGTTCTTAAGTACATGTTTCTTATGTTCCAACTTTCAGACTCTAGTTTGAGGGATGGCTTGTACCACGAATACAAGAAAAATGGGAGGGTCACACAAGTTCAGATTTTTGGAGATGGAGAGTCCAGATGCGCTATTATCAGCTTCAGAAAGTGAGTACTTAAACAAAATATGAAAAGTGGAAACACTGCAGTATCATCGTTCATTACTTTCCTTTTTGCTGTCTCTGGAGCCACTACTGTAGCAGGTGCCCTGGCAGGAAGCCTGCACAAAACATTCGCATTCTCTTACAGTGATGGTCTACTGTAGCAGTTTTACGTGATGAGGTTGCCAGTTCCATACACAACCTTTTAATGGCTGTGTACAACATACCTGTGGGAGTCCTGTTTTTTTTCTTTGTCTAATAAGAACCTCGGGAACTACACGGGTCACTGTGACATGTAATTATTGAATTTTTTAAAAAATTGTTAATGTTGGCAGTTTTATATAAAACGTATTGTTATAGTTGATCAGTCTCCCTCAGAAAATATCAAAGACTAGGTCTTTTAGTGAAATTACAATGAGCATTCTAGCTAGGTCTTTTAGTGAAATTACAATGAGCATTCTAGCTAGGTCTTTTAGTGAAATTACAGTGAGCATTCAGGCTAGGTCTTTTAGTGAAATTACAGTGAGCATTCTAGCTAGGTCTTTTAGTGAACTTACAATGAGCATTCTAGCTAGGTCTTTTAGTGAAATTACAATGAGCATTCTAGCTAGGTCTTTTAGTGAACTTACAGTGAGCATTCTAGCTAGGTCTTTTAGTGAACTTACAATGAGCATTCTAGCTAGGTCTTTTAGTGAAATTACAATGAGCATTCTAGCTAGGTCTTTTAGTGAACTTACAATGAGCATTCTAGCTAGGTCTTTTAGTGAAATTACAATGAGCATTCTAGCTAGGTCTTTTAGTGAAATTACAGTGAGCATTCAGGCTAGGTCTTTTAGTGAAATTACAGTGAGCATTCTAGCTAGATCTTTTAGTCAAATTACATTGAGCATTTCTAGCTAGGTCTTTTAGTGAAATTACAATTAGCATTCTAGCTAGGTCTTTTAGTGAAATTACAATGAGCATTTCTAGCTAGGTCTTTTAGTGAAATTACAGTGAGCATTCTAGCTAGGGCTTTTAGTGAAACTGCAATGAGCATTCAGGCTAGGTCTTTTAGTGAAATTACAGTGAGCATTCTAGCTAGGTCTTTTAGTGAAATTACAGTGAGCATTCTAGCTAGGTCTTTTAGTGAAATTACAGTGCGCATTCTAGCTAGGTCTTTTAGTCTTTTAGTGAAATTACAGTGAGCATTCTAGCTAGGTCTTTTAGTGAAATTACAGTGAGCATTCTAGCTAGGTCTTTTAGTGAAATTACAGTGAGCATTCTAGCTAGGTCTTTTAGTGAAATTACAGTGAGCATTCTAGCTAGGTCTTTTAGTGAAATTACAGTGAGCATTCTAGCTAGGTCTTTTAGTGAAATTACAGTGAGCATTCAGGCTAGGTCTTTTAGTCAAATTACAATGAGCACTATAGTAATTACAATGAGCACTGTAGTATGGTCTTTTAGTGAAATTACATAAGCATTATGGGTAGGTCTTTCAGTGAAATTACAATGAGCATGCAGGCTAGGTCTTTTTGTGAAATTACAATTACAGTGAGTACTATAGTACGGTCTGTTAGTGAAATTACATAAGCATGATGGCTAGGTTATTCAGTGAAATTACAAAGAGCATACAGCTAGGTCTTTTAATGAAATGATATGAACATTACAGCTAGGTCTTTCAGTGAAATTAACTGAACATTACTGCTAAGTCACTCAAAAAAAATTACATGAGCATTACAGCTAGGACATTCAGTGAAATTATGTTAGCATTACATCTAGGTCCAGCATTACAGCTAGGTCTTCCAGTGAAATGTCATGAGCATGAGAGCTGGGTCATTCAGTGAAGTTATATGAGCATTACAGCTAGGTCATTCAGGTTACTATTTCAGTATTCTCTTTTTATAATTACAGACCTGAAGATGCAATCAAAGCACTAGAAGCGTCACAGAGCAAAACGTTTTTTGGAGCAAAAATAAAAGTCTCGTCCCACGAAGGTGTTGGTAAGTATTGTTATTTGTGTGTGTATGTGTGTGTGTCCATGTTGTTGGTTGTGCCTTCTTTTATGTTTGCTGAAGTGTGATTTGTCCCTGTTGTATCTGGCTTTCGTGACATGATAGTGTCTACAGAAAAGTTCACTCCTTATGGAGCATAAGGCCACCAATATAGCTGGTGCCCTTGCAGGAAGCCTGCATCCTTTGTCTCCCCAGAGGCAGCCAGGAAATACACAGGATGCACATTTAATTAGTACAGAATTTATAAAAATAGCCATTTCAGTCACAACTGACAATGGGAAAGGGCCCCTGAGGTGACAACCCTGAGCTGCTTATTTTCTTGGTGCTTATTTTCGACGTTTTCTCCTCTCTGCTTGCCGTGAGAGCTTCTTTTCGCCCAATCTGAGGTAGTGCTGTAGAGAGCATCGCCACTTGGTGCGATCGGCAGCTTGATCCTCCCAGGTTGATGGATTAATGTACAGTGCCCTCATGCCTCTCTTGCACACAAACTTTACAAAAGTTATTCACACATGAAAGCAAAATCTGAGAATACAACTTCTGAGTAGTGTGAGATGATGAGTGGGAGATGATGAGTGTGAGATGATGAGTGTCACAGCTGTCCATACAGGTCTGTATTCTTTTATCTGAAATCCTTGGGGGACAGCTTTGTTTTGGAAACCAGTTTTCAGATGTCACCCAAATCGTGTTAGAAAAAATAGCCCAGAGTCGTCCAAGGGAATGGAAAGGAAGGGATCCCATTACACTCCCTTTGAGGCATATTGGGAATATGGTGTCGGCACACTAGGGGTGATGTAGTTGCTCTGGTACCTTTCAGGGACCCCTGGTAATCATCAGGGACCCCTGGTAATCATCAGAGACCCCTGGTAACTATCAGACACCCCTGGTAACTATCAGAGACCCCTGGTAACTATCAGAGACCCCTGGTAACCATCAGACACCCCTGGTAACTATCAGACACCCCTGGTAACTATCAGACACCCCTGGTAACCATCAGACGACCCTGGTAACTATCAGACACCCCTGGTAACCATCAGACACCCCTGGTAACCATCAGACACCCCTGTAACTACACCAGAGAACATAAGACCATGGTGTATTGCATTTTGCTGATGTTCATACTTAAATATCATCATTGGCATAGAACTGGTTCAGCAAACCATTTTTCTGTGCACTTACTTGCTTTATTTTCCAATTGCAGAAGTGGTTGACACAGACTGGGGAAATGAGCATGACAGTTTTGATGAGTACAATGCCAAATCTACGCGGACGCTCTTTGTAGGCAACCTGGAGAAGGAGACAACAGCGCAGGATCTCATAGACAAGTTCAAGCAGTTCGGGGATATCATTGTGAGCTCTTTCTCTTTTCGTTAAGCTATATAGATATTACAAATTCATTTTGTGTTACTTCTTGTGTCTGAGAAGTGTTAATTTATCATCTGTCAGCCTTTCTGTTACTTCTTGTTTCTGAGAAGATGGAAACAAAAACACAAAAAGTAATACATCTTACTAAGAGAAAGGACAAGGAAACCTGCGTTGCGGCCACAAGGCCTTTGTCAGGGGCAGACAAACAAAAGACAGAAGGGAAAGAAAGTGAGAATTAAGTGGAGAACATGAAACTATAGAAATAAGAGACAAATACTCCCTGATAGTGTCACATGTCTGAGCGAAAATGTCTGCTACTGAACCGGAAACTGGAAGTGAATAGTACATTGAAACTATAAATAAAAAATGATGAAAACAAGGACTGGAAAACCGTGTGGGGGGATTTAAAAAAATTCATATTGAGGGGGGGGGGGGGGGGGGGGGGGTGGGGGGGGGGGGGGGGGGGGGGGGGGGGGGGGGGGGGGGGGGGGGGGGGGGGGGGGGGGGGGGGGGGGGGGGGGGGGGGGGGGGGGGGGGGGGGGGGGGGGGGGGGGGGAATTAATAAATTAAAAAAATAAATAAATAAAAAAAAAATTAAAAAATAATAATAATACTCATATCGTGTCTGAGAAGAAAGTGTTAATTTATCATCTGTCAGCCTTTCTGTTACTTCTTGTGTCTGAGCAGAAAGTGTCAGTTTATCATTTGTCCTCTTCTCTGTTACTTCTTGTATCTGAGAAGAAAATTTTAGTTCATCAAATGTCTTCCTCTCTTTTACTTCTTATGTCTGTGAAGAAAACGTTTATCATCTGTTTGCCTTTCTGTTGCCTATCTCAGAAAATCCATTGTTTCTATATATGCTTTTATTCTGCATTTGCATTTGTCCAGTATGTTGATATTGTCAGTGTTGTGTCAGCTCTGAGGGCAATGGAAGGAGAACATATAGGAAACAATAAAATAAAGGTAATTATTATATGATTATTGAGATGTAATGTAATGAGTGTTTATTGCAGTAAGGCAGTTCTTCCCAAAATGGAATACGTGTACCTCTGGGTGTACGTGATTGGGGGGTCTGCATGGTAGAATTTTTGTGTTTTACTTTATGATACTGTTTTCAGAATCCATCATGTATGTGGACGATTTCCTATCAGAATGTTTGTTGATTTTTATTTTACTTAACGTTTTTTAATTTTGTAATATTATTTTTCTGTATGTAATATTGCTAAGATAACAGGATAACTTCTTGCTGTAAGAAGTTTAGTTCTAGCTATAAGAAGATTAGTTCTAGCTATAAGAAGATTAGTTCTGGCTATAAGAAGATTAGTTCTAGCTATAAGAAGATTAGTACTAGCTATAAGAAGATTAGCTCTAGCTATAAGAAGATTAGTTCTAGCTATGAAGATTAGTTCTAGCTATAAGAGGATTAATTCTGGCTATAAGAACATTAGTTCCAGCTATAAGAAGATTAGTTCTAGCTATAAGAAGATTAGTTCTAGCTACAAGAGGATTAGTTCTAGCTATAAGAGGATTAGTTCTAGCTATAAGAGGATTAGTTCTAGCTAGAAGATTAGTTCCAACTATAAGATTAGTTCTAGCTATAAGAGGATTAGTTCTTGCTATAATAGGATTAGTTCTGGCTATAAGAAGATTAGTTCTGGCTATAAGAAGATTAGTTCTAGCTATAAGAAGATTAGTTCTAGCTATAAGATTAGTTCTAGCTATAAGAAGATTAGTTCTAGCTATAAGAGGATTAGTTCTAGCTATAAGAAGATTAGTTCTAGCTACAAGAAGATTAGTTCTAGCTAAAAGAAGATTAGTTCTAGCTATATGAAGATTAGTTCTGGCTATAAGATTAGTTCTAGCTATAAAAAGATTAGGTCTAGCTATAAGAAAATTAGTTCTGGCTATAAAAAAAATAGTTTTGGTTGTAAGAAGATTAGCTCTAGCTATAAGATTAGTTCTAGCTATAAAAAGATTAGTTCTAGCTATAAGAAGATTAGTTCTAGCTATAAGAAGATTAGTTCTAGCTATAAGAAGATTAGTTCTAGCTATAAGATTAGTTCTAGCTATAAGAAGATTAGTTCTAGCTATTAGAAGATTAGTTCTAGCTATAAAAAGATTAGTTCTAGCTATAAGAAGATTAGTTCTGGCTATAAGATTAGTTCTAGCTATAAGATTAGTTCTAGCTATAAAAAGATTAGTTCTAGCTATAAGAAAATTAGTTCTGGCTATAAAATGTTTTGGTTGTAAGAAGATTAGTTCTAGCTATAAAAAGATTAGTTGTAGCTATAAGAAGACTAGTTCTAGCTATAAGAAGATTAGTTCTAGCTATAAGAAGATTAGTTCTAGCTATAAGATTAGTTCTAGCTATAAGAAGATAGTTCTAGCTAAAAGATTAGTTCTAGCTATTAGAAGATTAGTTCTGGCTATAAAAAAATAGTTTTGGTTGTAAGAAGATTCATCATCATCATCTCAGCCCGTAACCCGTCATGGGTCGTAGGGGTGCCATGGTGGAAGCATCAGCAGACAGGGTCCTCCACTGCTCTCTATCCTCAGCAATGCGTACAAGTGTGGAAAAACCGTGTCCTGCCCATTCTTTGATGTTATCAGCCCAGGATTTTCTCTGCCTTCCTCTTCTCCGTTTACCTTCGACTGTTCCCTGAAGGATCGTTTTTGAAAGGGAGTCATGACGAGTTACATGCCCAAACCAGGCAAGCTTTCGACGTTTCACTATTGACAAAAAAAGTGGTTCTTGGTGGCCTGCATAGGTGTTTATCTTCTCTCTAACATAGACATTTGTTTTGTGCTCTTTATAGCAAATGCGCAGAATTCTTCTATAACATTTATGCCCGAAAGCCTGAATCCTTCGCTCCGTATCTGCAGTGAGTGTCCAGCCCTCACACCCATACAAGAGAATAGATAATACAAGTGATTTGTATAATTTGATCTTCACAGGAAAACTGATGTTACTTTTCCAGATCACATTCAACCTTGTCATGGCAGCTGAGGCCATCTCAAGTCTTGTCTTGATTTCTTTACTTGATCTTCCATCACTACATATAGTGGACCCGAGATATTTAAAGGTGTTAACTTCTTCTAACGTTTGCCCATTTAACGCAATGTTGGTCGGAACATGTTTCTTATGGCTATTCACCAATATCTTGCTTTTTTCTATATTAATTTCCATCCCATACGTTCTTGTTACTTTCTCCAGTCTAGAGGTAAGGTCTTGAAGTTCTGATTCTGATCCAGCTATCAGATCAATATCATCAGCAAAACGTAGGTTGCACAGAGGTCGGCCTCCAATCGATATGGTTGAAGAAGATTAGTTCTAGCTATAAAAAGATTAGTTGTAGCTATAAGAAGATTAGTTGTAGCTATAAGAAGATTAGTTCTAGCTATAAGAAGATTAGTTCTAGCTATAAGAAGATTAGTTCTAGCTATAAGAAGATTAGTTCTGGCTATAAAAAAATAGTTTTGGTTGTAAGAAGATTAGCTCTAGCTATAAGATCAGGTTTAGCTATAAAAAGATTAGTTCTAGCTATAAGAAAATAAGTTCTGGCTATAAAAAATTAGTTTTGGTTGTAGGAAGATTAGCTCTAGCTACAAGATTAGTTCTAGCTATAAAAAGATTATTTCTAGCTATAAGAAAATTAATTCTGGCTATGAAAAAATAGTTTTGGTTGTAAAAAGATTAGTTCTAGCTTATATTTGTATGATAGCTTCTTAGTTGTATTTATTTGAAGATTGTTCTAGCTATAAGAAGATTACTTCTAGGTGGAAGAATTTTTTTTTTTTTTTTTAAAGTATATCGTTCAACCCTTGATGGGTTTATAATTAGGACATATGGTGTACTAATTTGAGTAAATAGTCAGGTTTCCAATACCCAAATATAGTACATTCTTCCCCCCTCTACTCAGTCCCAATATGTGGAAGAAGATTAATTCTGGCAATACTAGCAGTAAGAAGTAGATCAGTTCTAGCAATAAAATCAGTTCTAGAATTAAGAAGGAGAAGAATCGTCCTAGCATTAACTGATTCCGTACGTAATTATTTTCAGCTCTGGACGGAATTATTTTTAAGCCCCAAAAATTTACACATACATAATTTACGTTTACTGACAATGTGTGTCTACTCATGAGTTAAGTATAACATATTATATATAAAATTAAAGTACATTAGATGAACAATATAAATCCATATGCCTTTCTAGCTAATTTTATGTTATGTTTATGTTATAACAGATAACATGTACACGGAAAAAGATAACTTGAAATTTTGAACAAAAATTTTCGACTTACGTAAGGCTTGTAACATAAATTGTTATCACAATACAGTTTCACTGCTCTCTTTGTGCAGGTAATCCATTTAGAAACACAGAAAAAGTAAGAAAGTTATGGTTGATCACACAGTTTGTTCACTGTTCACATATTAGTAACATATCCTGTGTGTTTTTCGGCCATTATGGCGATATGACAAAACACGATTAAAGATGAAGATAAATGTGAAAAAATCCGTTCAAACGCAAATAAAAGACGTTGAAGCTTGTTGAAATTTGCCCAGTTTTGTGTTTACTTCCATTCGAGATAAATTCCGGGCAGTATAAAATATCAGAATAGAAAGAAACAATGAAATAAATCAGCGTCTTTTAAAAGATCTTACGTCTACAGCGTTCGGCCTTTGCATCTATTATTAGATCTTGCGTACGGAATCAGTTAAGAATGTTAGCTGCAGCCATAAGAAAGAGGATAAGATCAGTTCTAGCAGTGAGAAGATTAGTTCTAGCAGTGAGAAGAAACAGATTCATTCTATCTTTAGCACTGTTAATATCTTATCACATACTTATTATAATACGTTTGTCTACTTTCTTTCTAACAGTTGGGCTTTGGTAAAAGTATGCCCACTTGCTGTGTCTGGTTAGACTGCTTGCCGAGTGACGCCAGCAGTCGCATGCTGAGAACTGCCATGACCAGGTATGGGGAAGTCACCTACAGCTGCGTGGATAAAAATCGCAATAAAGGCTTGGTGTACTTCATATCCTTTGAGAATGCCCAGCACTGCGTCAATGATATTAAATCCAGGCCACATTTTATGAAGAAGAAGTTGCAGGTATGATTTGTGTGAATTGTGGTTAAATTAAATAATTGTCTAGAATGAAGTGTGAATTGAAATGATTGAGAATGAAGATGACTTTATACCGTTCCACCTATGTCCCAGTCTTGACGTATGGATGCGAGTCATGGGCAATAACTACAACCCACAAAAGCCAGATCCAGACCTCAGAAATGATGTATCTGAGGAAGGTGGTTGAAGTAACAAGAAGAGACATGGTCTGCAGCCAGACGATACGTCAAGGCCTCAAAACCCAACTCCTGCAGACCCATGTAGAACAGTCCCAACTAAGATGGTTTGGCCATGTCTGCAGAATGGGAGAAGATCAGCTACCATGACAAGCATCGGAAACTAAGAGTCAGGGACCTCCAGGACAACCCAGAGTCCCCTAGGAGAACAACATTAGACAATCTTTGAAGGACCTAGGACTAGAATGGAACCAGGCCAAGAGGAAGACAGCTGATAGACAGTAAGGCACTCTCTCTTCCAAACCTCTACACCTCATGGTGGAAGAGGAATGGCTAAGTAAGTAAGAGAATGAAGTGTGAATTGAAATGAACAAGAATGAAGTGTGAATTGTTATGATCGAGAACGAAGTGTGAATTGAAATGATTGAGAATTTAGTGTGAATTGAAATGATGAAGTATGAAGTGTAAATTAAAATGATCAAGAATGAAGCGTGAAGAATGAAGTGTGAATTCAAATGATCAAGAATGAAGCGTGAATTGACATGATCAAGAATGAAGTGTGAATTGAAGTGATCGAGAATGAAGTGTGAATTGAAGTGATCGAGAATGAAGTGTGAATTGAAGTGATCGAGAATGAAGTGTGAAGAATGAAATGTGAATCGAAATGATCAAGAATGAAGCATGAATTGAAATGATTGAGATGAAATGTGAATTGAAATGATTGAGAATGAAGTGTGAATTGAAATGATCAAGAATGAAGCATGAATTAAAATTGTGAAGAACACAGTCTATTTATATGGCTGCTTATAATGTATTGTACGTAGGTAAGGTGTATGGGCTGAGGTTGTTCATCTCTTAGGTCTGCATATCCTCATTCTAAAGGCCATGTTTCATCCATTATCCTGTATTACTTCTGATGACATTACGTTCTCTGAATACATGGGGCAGACATCTGTTTCACACTGTCTACCCTCCAGACACAAGGAATTCAGTGACAGCCCTGTATTGGTAATGTGCTGCATTATCATTCCCCATTTTAAGCAATGACCTCACCCCATACATCTGATTCAATCTCTGGTAACTGCATTAACAAAAATTGTGGCCAGCGGGATTTCTATGCCTCCAATAGTTGATGGACAAGATGTGAGAAAATGCTGGCGATGTTTAGGACACATATTTAGGAAACCTGTTGATAGTATTGCAAGGCAGTCCTTAGTCTAGAATCATCAGTGTTACAGAGGTAGAGGAAGACAAAGAACATGAGTGAGAAGCTCAGCTGTCCTAGTTAAGGGGAGGTTTAACCCCCAAAAATGAAAAATTTCATTGAAAATATCAAATTTTAGATATATATTGCACTGGAAAGTACATTCATTTGCCCACATTTCTGTATGTTTATTTTCACTAAAACCTTTGTGGATGATTTTATATAAATTTTTAAAGTATGTCAGGTGTGTATTTTTACCTAATTATATATACAATATATACAAATTGGTATATCTTCGCTTCTAATGCGTGGATTTTAATTTTATGTATTCATTTCCCTGAAGCAAACATAATTAAAGTTTTTCAAACATAGTTTCATGTGTAAAATTAATTTTGACTGGCTAATTTTTATTAACCATGTGGTCCGGTCCTTTGATGGGTCGTCCAAATAATAACGTGGCTGGAGGTATTCCAGTAGAGTGGTAGGGTACCTCCTTATACGCAAATAAAGCTGCAGGTAAGAACAATCACAGGATTCTGGTTTCTCCTGTGCGCGCTTCCGTAAAATTGTAAGTAGAGTCCCGTTATATCTTCCCACTTGTCTATTGGATTGTGGATGATAAAATGTGTGGACGAGTATATTTAAAAAAATACTAAACACTTCCTCCATCAGTTTCCCTCTGAACTGTGAACCATTGTCAGTTAATATCTGATAAGGGTATCCTAATCTTGTGATTATTGAGAGCAAAGCCTCTCCTACATGTACTGAGTCTGCTGAGGGTAGAGCAATCGCTTCCCCCCACATAGTGCATGTCTACCAGAGAAAGGATGCATTTTTTCGGAAATTGACGAAAAGCGCATACAGTCTGCTGAAATGAAGAATTTAATGAAAAGTAAGCTGCGAAGTATGACACAGCCCATGGAATCAATAAAGGAAAATAACAGAGATGATTCCTACATAGCAGGGGGATACTGAGATGAGTAAAGTTTGTGTAAAAGTGTAATTCCTCTCATTTTTCTTAATTTTCTCAAAACCTCATTTTTCACACAAATGTGGGGACGTTGCCCATGATTTTTCAAAAACTATTAGTGATACAGCAGTAAATTTTGGGTCACATGCTGTACACGCAGTGTTAATAAAAAATAAACTAAAATAAAGGATATATTTTAACACACTACAACATTGTTAAGAAATAGCTAAGATACCCCCCTTAAAAATTGCAACTATTTTTCGATTGGTATGTTAAAATCCAAAAAAACTCAGATATCAAAGCAATCAAAATTATTTTAGTATAAAATCATTATCATATATTAACAAATGAAACAGCCAAATTTCATAACTCAAGTTGTACTCACATTTGAGATATCTTGGGCAACAAAATACCCAAAAAAGCTAAAATTTGCCTTTTTTCCAGTTTTTCCGCTATAGATTGCAAGTTTTTAGTATATACCTCAATGTTTTGTATTTTTTTTCAGTCATTTTGCTTGTATAAATGACCAAATATAGCTATTAACTTATAATTCTGTGTTTTTCATTTTGGGGGTTTAACCTCCCCTTAAACAACTAGTCCATTTGCTTGATTTCTGTTAACCCATAGTGTTGTTTTTTTTATAAAATCTCTCACAGGTTGACTTTGCAAGCCGTGAGTGCCAAACAGACCCATTGTAAATGTTCAACTTGAACCTGGTTGATGGTGGTTACAGAGTATGTCCTGATCATTGTAAATGTTCAACTTGAATCTGGTTGTTGACAGCAGTTAGAGTTACATTCATATGTCCTGATTATTGTAAATGTTCAACTTGAACCAGGTTGTTGACGGCGGTTAAAGAGTTAGATTCGTATGTTTTGATCATTGTAAATGTTTAGCTTGAATGTGGTCCACAGTGGTTAGTTAGATTCATATGTCCGGATCATTGTAAATGTTCAACTTGAACCTGGTTGACTGCATTACAGTTAGATTCATATGTCCTGATCATTGTAAATATTCAACTTGAATCTGGTTGTTGACAGCGGTTAGAGTCATATGTCCTGATCATCTGTAAACATTCAACTTGAACCTGGTTGACAGTGGTTCGAGTTAGATTCATATGTCCTGATCATTGTAAGTGTTCAACTTGAATCTGGTTGTTGACAGCAGTTAGAGTTAGATTCATATGTCCTGATCATCTGTAAACATTCAACTTGAACCTGGTTGACAGTGGTTTGAGTTAGATTCATATGTCCTGATCATTGTAAGTGTTCATCTTGAATCTGGTTGTTGGCAGCAGTTAGAGTTAGATTCATATGTCCTGATTATTGTAAATGTTCAACTTGAACCTGGTTGACAGTGGTTACAGAGTTAGATATGTCCTGATCATTGTAAATGTTCAACTTGAACCTGGTTGACTGTGGTTACAGAGTTAGATTCATAAGTCCTGATTATTGTAAATGTTCAACGTGAACCTGTTTGACAGCGGTTACAAAGTTAAATTCATATGTACTGATCTGATTATTGTAAATGTTCAACTTAACCTGGTTGACAGTGGTTAGAGCTAGATGTCCTGATCTGATTATTGTAAATGTTCAACGTGAATCTGGTTGACAGTGGTTAGAGCTAGATGTCCTGATCTGATTATTGTAAATGTTCAACGTGAACCTGGTTGACAACGGTTAGAGCTAGATGTCCTGATCTGATTATTGTAAATGTTCAACGTGAACCTGGTTGACAACGGTTAGAGCTAGATGTCCTGATCTGATTATTGTAAATGTTCAATGTGAACCTGGTTGACAACGGTTAGAGCTAGATGTCCTGATCTGATTATTGTAAATGTTCAATGTGAACCTGGTTGACAACGGTTAGAGCTAGATGTCCTGATCATTTGTTTCATCACACATAAGCTGCTTAAGGAGCAAAGGCCTTCAACTAATTTGTACTAAGCCTTGTCTGTTCTGTGCCATCTGTTCAAGGTCTTCTCGTGTCTTGTTTTATTTCTTTGTGTGTCTATCAGGTCTCTCTCTTACACTGGGGATTCCAGAACAAGGACTGCCTTGTAATGCTAATAGCAATTTTCCTGAGTGTGTGTCCTATTTAAGTGTTTCCTTAAATAACTTGTTTTGTACAACTTACTAATATTTGTTGAACATTTTTTGGCTAAATGTTTCTACATGTTTGGCTACCCAGCCTTCATGCCCAACCCTCCTTAGTAACATACTACGAAACGCTCGGTAGGTTGATTTCTTCATTCTTCTATAAAAATGCAACAGAGTGTGACTGTTTGCTTCTCAGTTATTGTCTGGATACAGTAGAACTTGTTATTGCCATTTCTTGTTACGATTGAGCATGAAGGTTACAGCAGTAGTTCCATTGTTATATTGCACTTCTCTGTCTGCTCTTTCGTTGTTTGCAGGTTTTCTTTTTTTTTTTTGGTGCTGTATTTCAGGCCACAGCACTCAAGCATGCCAAGATCTATTTCTACCTGTTCAGTAAAGGCTGTGCTCTATCAAATACAGTTTTTAATTGTAGCTGCTTGCACAGCTTTTCAACAGTCAATAATAAAGTAACCCCCACAAGCCTGTCAAATGGAGAAGAAAGCATTTAAGGCAACCAAGAGTGCTTATTGATTCGGGGAAAAAAAAAGTATAAGCATGTGTGCAAGGAAAAAGATATTACTTTAATAAGAACAAATTCAAACATGTAATATTTAAATACTAGTGTAACAAAAGATGTAATAACATAAGACTTAATGTGATGATGAGTTGCACTGAAACGCCTCAAGTAAAAGTAGGTCCTCAAATTTTGGAAGGAAATTATTAGTGGCCAATCACATACGTGGCCCATGTGTTTGTCGGACAGAGAAGAGTGGTACTATGATTTAATAATGTTCATGGTCAAAAAAGCAGATTCACATAGATAGGTTGAATTGAAAAAAGAAAAGTGGAAAGTCACCTTCCTTAGGTTTCAACATTACACATTTAAAAACCAAAAGATTTAATTAAAGAATTAGAGAACAACTTTGGTACATTAGGTGGTCAATCAAAAAAATCTGTAGGCACTTTAGCGGTGGGTTGTGATCAACTAACTTCTTGCCCACCCCTGCTATATATACAGTAAGAGTCCAAGTGCTTTGGGTAAAAATACAAAATACATTCATTTGTTGCCCATTTCCTCTTGTGTAAGCTTGATGCACAATGTTCATACTTTCTCAAGTTACACAAAACAGTATAAATTCATTTCTTGCCATCTCTTACGTAAAACTATGATATTGTCTTAGATTTTCAAGTTATATTAGAAAACAGTATAAATTAATTTCTTACCTTCTCATGTGATAAACATTGAGAACATTCTTTTGATGCTTTCTCATTGTACATGAGAGTTCTCTTAGAAATTATTATCTATTCTTGTCTTCTCCAGAAGTCCAACAGCTTATGGTTTCAACAGAACAGCTGGCAGTTTCACTAATCGTAATAGTCGCAGTAGCAGTGGTAGTACAAGCTACAGGCGAAGCAGACAGTTTGGGGACTCCACTTTTCCGGAAGAAAATCATTCTGGCTCAAGAAGATCGAGGTTATTATCCTCATATACAGATAATAAAAATAACATACCTGACTAATTAAATGTTAGTGGTAGAGATCACTGTCATCATTCAGTCCTTCAAGGAGCATAGGCCTTCAACAAACTTATTCCAAGTCTTTCTATCCCGTGCCATCAATTTGTAGTCTTTCCATGTCCTTCTTCATGTCTCTTCTCCATGTGTTCCTTGTTCTCCCAGTACCTCTCTTACTCTGGGGACTTCAGAAGAAGGACTACCTTGTAATGCTATCAACAGGTTTCCTCAGTGTGTGTCCTATCTATCTCCAATGTCTTCTTCTCATTTCTTGTTCCACTGGTTCTTGTCATTGGTTCCACATAAGTGATCTCGTCATAGCACTTTAATCCTTCTGTTCTACACAAGCACCCATTTATGAAAGTCTGTAGCTTTTTGGTTGTTGGTTTTTCTTGTTCTCCATGTTTCAGAGCCATACAAATAGGACTGACTTGACATTGAGACCACTAGCTTGTGGGTTAATCTAGAAAACTAGGCACAACTGAAAATTGTTCATACGTGAGAATTATGTGTAACTTATGGAAGTATTTAAATGTTGTGAAAGATTCTGTCTCATATGTTTACTCACAATTTGTGTTCTACTGTGGTGCTTAATCTTTCAGCTGTCATTCAATATTTCTTTCAAACTAGTTGTCATACCTTCCTCACTGTTCAGGGCATTCTTTTAGACTTAAAAAAATTTGTATTACTTGTAATTGTTAATAATTATTAATTTCCATCCCTTGTTGTCGTCTTCATCTTCATGTGCTTTGGGCTTACTTGCATGTGGGGTTTTTTTTTTTTTTCAACAGAAAACAACTTGCAATATAAAATTGAGACTTTTTTTTTTTTCTACATTTACTAATCAATCCTGAACATAATTATTCTAGAACTTTGACTCACAATAGAAAAAAAATCATGACACTTGCCATGGAATGAAACACTATTTATACAGATCAGATCTGCGTCTTCTGTCCCATAGCTGTAATCAGATGCAAGGCAAAATAAAAATAATTGATGAGAGGTCAAGCAGGTTTGTCTTCAGAATATGAAGGGAGAAGAGAAAAATAAAGATGAATTAACAAAAGAAATGATAACAGTACTGCACTTGAAGAAACGATAACAGTACTGCACTTGAAGAAACAACAGTACTGCACTTGAAGAAACAACATACTGCACTTGAAGAAACAATAACAGTACTGCACTTGAAGAAACGATAACAGTACTGCACTTGAAGAAACAACATACTGCACTTGAAGAAACAATAACAGTACTGCACTTGAAGAAATGATAACAGTACTGCATTTGAAGAAATGATAACAGTACTGCACTTGAAGAAATGATAACAGTACTGCACTTGAAGAAACAATAACAGTACTGCACTTGAAGAAATGATAACAGTACTGCACTTGAAGAAATGATAACAGTACTGCACTTGAAGAAATGATAACAGTACTGCACTTGAAGAAATGATAACAGTACTGCACTTGAAGAAACAATAACAGTACTGCACTTGAAGAAACGATAACAGTACTGCACTTGAAGAAATGATAACAGTACTGCACTTGAAGAAATGATAACAGTACTGCACTTGAAGAAACGATAACAGTACTGCACTTGAAGAAATGATAACAGTACTGCACTTGAAGAAATGATAACAGTACTGCACTTGAAAAAACAACAGTACTGCACTTGAAGAAACAATAACAGTACTGCACTTGAAGAAACAATAACAGTACTGCACTTGACGAAACAATAACAGTACTGCACTAGAAGAAACGATAACAGTACTGCATTTGAAGAAACACCTTTACAGGATATAGAATCAAACATATATCTTTGCAGTGATGTAAACACAGTTGAAGGGACCGGCAATGTTATCAAAACAAGGATACAAAAAGCTATAGGAGCACCTTGTAATAGGGCTGGTGGTAGACATGTACTGTCTGTGTTTAACACTTGTCTTGTCATTGATTCACCATCACTGAATGTTGGCTCGTGGTGATAGGTCTAACACTATTCCTGCCTACAGTTACTTGAACAGGGGGGGTAGGGGCAAAACACCACACACACACACACTTTTTCTCATTTCTCTGCCTGCCTGCATTCTTTCTTTCCTTCCTTCCTTCCTCCCTCCCTTCCTTCCTTCCTTCCTTTCTTTACTAACAATTCCTGTCTTTGGGAATGTCAAAGATGAGGTCTGTGGATATATTGGTTGTAGAAAATGGTGGATGATTATGTTCTAGATGTTCAGCAGCTTGGATTAGTTTCAGCATGAGCTAGAATATCCATCCTTCAGCTTGTGCCAACCATTCTAAATCAGTGCTCAAGTTGACATAACCTGGATCATAAAGCACTACCAAATGATGTGTCAGTGGGTTCACAAGATGGCTGTAAGTTTAGAATGCTGGTTTCCATGGAGACCTGACCAGCATTTAGCCCGAAAGGGTTATTGAGGGTTGGAAAGCAGTGTGGGGGAGGGGATGGTGGTGTGTGTGTGATTGAAGGGGGGTTTCAGCATAATATAATTGTGAGCGGTTGTTGGAAAGCTCGGGTGGAGGAACATGGGGCAGTAATAATTGTTAGAAAGCATTGAAAAGATCAACAAAGTTCTTATCATATCCCTGACCTTTAGGGTCATCATTTTTATTTGCTCTCCTTATGGAGCATGGAACCACCACTGTAGCCGGTCCCTTTAGCAGGAAGCCTGCACCAAGCCATGACACACTGTCACATGACACACTGTCACATGACACACTGTCACATGACACGCTGTCACAGCAGTGGCAGTTTTTGTGTTGTATGATAAGGCTGACCCTCACCTTGTATGGCATGCCTGAGAGTGCAGTAGTTCTTTTCTTTCTCCGTCTCCTCATTGACCCCGTGATCTACACACGACTGACTCTTAGGGTAGTAGACAATATTGTGTGTGTGCGTTCATGTGCATGATGTTTTCTTGCATGATTATTTGATTTAAGGCCAAAATGTATTCATATTGCTGCATATAGATAGCTTAATTAAGACTAGTATTTTCCAACTTTTCAGACGGCAGGAAGAATTCAATCAGTCCGGCCAGTTCTTCAGTGGCAAAGGCAGTGGTGACGATTATGATGCAGTGTTGCGCGAGTATGGACACAGTCAGCGAGAACGCAGAGAGAGAGATCTCAGTCCTGGACATTCGGCAGATCGCCGGGTGGACAGTCAGTCAAGACATAGCTCTCGCGACCACTCGCTTGACCGCTACGAGAAAGATCGAACTGTCGAGATCTACAACAGCCGAGATGCAAGTCCTGGCAGTGACCACAACTCATATCACTCTGAAAACCGGTTCAGGTCCTCACGGGATGATAAGTATTCAACTCGCGATCGTTATGAGGACTCAAAGTCTGACGACAAAGACTTTGACCACCACAGCAGCAAGCTAAGCCGCAATGCTTCCCCTTACCTTCACAACCACAGTAGCAGCCACAGCCACGATAGTGATTACGAACATCGAGGTGGTTCACGTTCTCAGTCTCCACCTACACCTATTCAAGAAGACTCATCGTTACACAGAATTTATTACTCAGATGAGTACAAACGTTCAGTTGAGATAGGGGATGAGTATATTAATTATTCACACTCTCAGAAGCAGAAAGATTCTAATGACAGTAGTAGTAAAACTAAAACTCTGTCAGTTCACTCTAGCAAACTTGGTGCGGAGGTTATCAAAACTGCTGGCAAAAGTAGAAAACGAACACACGAAGAGTCTGGGCTTTCAGATCTCATTAAATTGGATTCTAAGTTGCTGAGAAAGTCAGAAAAATCCATTTTATTCTCAGATAAGGGCAAAGTGTTTTCCGAGAAGGAGAAAAAACATCATTATGAAACACCACGGCCGATGTCAAAAGGAAATGAACACACTGGTAGCCCAGCCTCTTCTGGTAGTCATGGTGACTCAGAAAACGGTTCTGTCAGTGAAGGTGATTTACATCATCTACACCAGGAGAAGCATCACATACTTCGCAAACTGAAAGAGCTGAATGAGGAAGGGGTGGGCACCAGTGAGCCAGACTCGCCAAGATCTGTGACCAAAGTGAAATCAGTGGCTGTCAAAGAGGCTTTGAGGCTGTCTGGGAGGAGTCGTGAAGAAAGAAAGTGTGATGAATCATCTGTTCACAGGAGGGTTAAGGTGAGAGGCTTGGACTCAAGGAGAGAAAGTAGAAATCATGTAAGTGAAGAAATTAGTTCAACACGAGAAGATAAAAACCTCATAGACGAGAAAGAAGAATGTGGTAACAGTGATTCGGATTATGGTTCTGATTTCAGGAGGATTAAGAAGAAGAGGACAGAGTCTAGCGTGGATATTGTTTCTGTGAAAAGCAAGGGTTACCGAAGACCAATCAGTGTTGATGTCAGCGATGAGGAGGATTTGGATAGAAAATCAGACCAGAGTTTTAGGATACATAGCTCCTCTGTGGTGAAAAGAGTCTCCTGTGATAGTAGACTGGGTTCTAAGTCTTACCTTGATCCTAGCAAAACTGTGGAGCTTTCTTCTTGTGATAGTGGTGACTTTTTCAAAGGTGGATTAAGTGATAAAGATCTTTCTGTGATAAAGCAACCTCAGTCTGTGTCTAAATCAAATACCTACTTCCCCAACAAAGACTGGAATGTGGATTATGGCGGACACGAACGAAGCCCTGTTACGTGTTTCAGTCCTGTGTACAGTGAAGAGCACACACAGGACTCTGTGACTTCAGGTAGTTTAACAGAAAAGAGTTCCAAACACTTATCCTCTCCTCCATGGCAGCATTCACCACCTGCATCACTTACAGGTAAAGACAATTCAGATGGAGACTATAGTTATTACAAGGACTTTACCATCCCTGGCAGTACCTCCCCTGATGACTGTTTCTCTGATGACAGCCTCGGGGGAGAGCTGCAGCCTGCTCCAGGGGAACCATCCGTGGAAGAGCGCATCCGAGCCATTGACGAAATGTTAAATATGACGGCCAGTAACAAATCTTCAGACTCATCTTTACTTATGTCAGTGCTTACCAACAAGGATATTGCCAACAACAATGATAACACTGCTCTCTACTCAAAGTTCAGGATTCGTAAAAGGGAGGTTTGCCTGGAAGGTGGAAATGGTAGTTTGCTAACAGAGAGGAAGCCAGAGCCATCTGTGATAATGCAGCAAGTCTTGTCCAAGAAAAGCATCTTAGATCAGGATTTTAAACGCTTGGAACAGATGAGCGAGAAATACGACTTCAGTAGTGGGAAGGAATTCTCATCACTGCTGAAATCTGAGGTGGCTTCACCAAAATTGATAGACCTCACAGGAGAAAGTTATTTAAACCCACTCTTATCACCATCATTGTTAATATCATCAACATCACATCCAGTGACAACATCGTCATCAATGCTGCAGCCAACAGTGACTACATCAGTTGCTGGCTCAGCTTCTTCATTTGCTGTTTTAAGTTCAAGTGTGCTGACAACATCCTTAGTGAGTGCACCAGTCACTTCCAGCTCAATTCATACTTTAACCAAGCTTGCAGCATTGGATAGTAGTTCAAAGAGGTCCAAAATCAAATCCTTAGAGATTTGTTGTATCACCAGTATCATTGCAACCTTCGTTGTTGTCTCCATCTATTTCATCAGCATCCAACTTTTCTCTATCTTCCACGATGCACTCTAAAACAAATCTGCAGCAAAGTGTGTTAACCTCCTCATATACCTCATCCTTTTCATCGTCATTATCCATAACTCAGTCAACAAGTGGGGCCCCTGTGGCGGCACCTTTCACTCAGGGTCCAGACAAATCACAGCTCACGCCTACTGTTGGCCAGGAGGCCCCTCGTTTGTGTTCACCTTCATTCACACCTGAAATCTCAAGGACTTCTGTAAACTCTCACCTGCCAGGGATTAGAAGTCCTAGAGGTATTAGCCAAACAACAGAAAAAGATGACCCCCAAAAGACTAACAGTAAAACAGATCTGAAAGTTCATGTCTCCAGTCAAGCTGATTCCAAAACAGATGAACAGAAAGCAAACCCTGTAACCTCTGTTACCCCTGACATTGAGTCTCCAATTTCCGTGCAGTCAGAAGCATCAAGCATTGCATCAGTTCCTTTGTCTTCCATAGATAGCAAAGTTAACCCACACTTGGAGATTGTGGGTGTCCCTCTCATTGTTAGTCCTCAGTCCAGTAGCTCGTTACATAGCAGGGGACTCAACCCAAAAAATTCAGACCCTGCTAAAACAGAATCCCTGTCTCCTAACCTTGACACAGAAAAAACTGTTGTGGAATTAGAGAAGGTCCAGGAAAGTTTAAGTGAGAATGTATTGATCTGTGGAGAGGTAGCAGATGTACTAGTCTCAAGAAAGATGGAAGTCTATCCACCTGTTACCATCCAGACTGTCCTGAGTGTTGGCAGCAAAGGCACTTCTGACAAAGGGCTGTCAAATCATACAGACGCAAGTAGTAGCGGGAAATCAGGCTCTTCCTCCTCATTGCATGTTAATACCGACATAGATGTTACAACAGCATTAAAAACAGTTTCATCCTTAACAGTTCCATCAACACCCTTATCAACTTCTACCTTTTCAAGACCTTCATTGGATAAAAGTGAGAAGAAGGTGTCCGGAAAACTTAATTCCAGCCACTCGAAGTTATCCAGTGGCATAGTCCGATCAGAGGCATTATTTGCACCTGATGTCAAAATGGAACAGCCTGTTAAGTCCAGTGAAAACAAATCAGACATTCGACATCAGTCAGTCAAAGGTGCTTCCAGCAAATCAAACATCAGTGACAAAAAGTCTGCAAAACTGACATCAAAGGATGTACATGACCACAAGGATCTTCAAAACAAAGAGGCTGACAAGAGATCTGAATTAGAACACAAGAGTTCTTTTGCTCAGGAATCAGCAGTTAAAAACAAGGAAGTTAACAAAAGCAAAGATAAAAGAGATCAGAGTAGGGATACAGAGAAGAACAAACAGAGAGAAAAAGAAGACAACAAAAAGGAGGAAAGAAAGATTTCAGAAAAGAAAACTGAAAAGAAGACCCTGTCGGCAATAAAAGATGACAAGAAAGGGGACAAGAAAACAGAGGACAAGAAAGATAGAAATGTTGAGAAGTTTAAAGAATGTAGTAAACCAAACCAGACAAAACATTCTAGATTAGAAAGTAATGTCAGTAAACAAGATAAAAGACAAAAAGAGAAACTCAAGGATACAAACACTAAAGACAAAGAAAAGTTGAATGATAAAAAAATTCTATCGGGCCTTTCCTGCGTTACAAAGCAGGGGGCACCCGAAGTGAAGCAAGAATCAAAGTCTGACTCGAAGGATACCAAATCTGTGAAGAATGATACAGTCAAAGACATTGCAGTTAAAGCAGAGAAAGAAGGAACACATAAATCTGAAGCATCTGTGAAAAGTGATCAGAAGACGACAAAGCATAAAAGTGATACAAAGGGAGCTGGCAGGGCGTTAAGTGATGTCAAGTCTGACAGTAAGGAAAGTCTGGTAGCTACAGCATCTGCAAAGAAATCTTCAGACATGCCTAAACATAAGAAAGAACAAGAGAAAGAAGGTACCAAGCAGAACCTTGGCAAGCAAAGTGACAAGCTTCAGAAGTTGAAAAAGAAGGATGAAGATAAGCTGAAAGAAAAGCACAAATTGAAAGAAGAAAAAGATAAACAAAAGGAAAGAGAAGAGAAAGAAGCAAAGGAAAAGGAAGAAAGAGAAAAGCAAAAAGAGAAGGAAAAAGAAGAGAGAGAGAAGAAAGAGCGAGAAGAAAAGGAAAAGAAAGAAAGAGAAGAGAAAGAGAGATTAAAAGAAGAAAGAGAGAAACAGAAGGAGAAAGAAAGAGAAGAAAAAGAGAGAGAGAAAGAGGAAAAAGAGCGACAGAAGAAGGAAAGAGAAGAAAAAGAGCGGCAGAGGGAGAAAGAAAAAGAGGAAAGAGAGCAGCAGAAGGAAAAGGAAAGAGAAGAAAGAGAACGAAAGAGGGAAAAGGAAAGAGAAGAGAAGGAGCAACAGAAAGAAAAAGAAAGGGAAGAAAAAGAGAAGAAGGAAAAGGAGGATAAAGAACGAATAAGAAGAGAAAAAGAAGAAAAAGAGAAGCAGAAACAGAAAGAGAAGGATGAAAAAGAGGCTCAGAAGGAGAAAGAAAAACTGGATAAAAAGATAAAGGAGAAGGAAGAAAAACAAAAAGAAAAGGAGAAAAAGGAGAAAGAAAAGAAAGAAAGAAAAATAGAGAAGGAAAAGAAAGCTAAGGAGGAGAAGTTAAAGAAAGAAAAAGAAGAAAAAGCAAAAAAAGAGAAAGAGGATAAGATGAAAAAGGATAAAGAGGAGAAAGACAAGCCAAACAAAGACAAGGAAAAAGACAAGTCAGAGAAGGAGAAAAAGGAGAAAGAGGATAAGGAGAAGAAAAAGGCAGCCCCAAAGAAACCAAAGCGCAATGAGCTGGCTGCGCTGCTGGAACACAATGACATGATCCAAATGTCCTTTACCTCAATGTATGATCGTGTGAAGACACAGCGTAACCGCGATCCAGAACCTCAGCAGAAGACCGAACCAGCACCAAAATCTTCTTTTGACAAGTTCAAACAAAATCGCAAGAAAAATGGCAATAAAGCGAGGTCATCTTTGTACTCCTTTGACACTTCATCAGGTGCAAGTGATAATGATGTTCTTAGTGATCTGTCAGAGTCAGAGTCCACACAGAAATCTGAACCAGTCAAAGAAGCTAAACCAAAGAAGACAAAACAAATTAAGAAAAGACCTCGTGTTTCGTCATCTTCATCTTCATCTTGTGAGGAAGATGATGATGCTCTCCTGAGGGCCACAAAACCAAAGGGTAAGAAGACAGACAAGTTTAATGAAATATTCTCATCAGACTCTGAAGATGACAACTTTCAGCCACCATCAAACAAGTCAAAGGCATTGGCGAAAACAAAGACTAAACCTGTTCCAAAACGGAGGAAAACCAGGGACGATTCCTCAGATTCCATGGCCTCAAGAGATGATTTTGTCAAACCTCAGGCAATGTCCAACGTCACAGACAGTTTGGATGATATGGATATGTCTGATGAAGAGGACGTCAAGAAAAAACTTAAGAAAAGCAAATCTAAAACTACAAAGTCAAGTGAACATGAAGAAAGAGATTCATCCATAGAGTCAGTGACAAGAAAAACGCTGAAAGTAGATCCTGATTCATCTACTGAATCAGTTTCAAAAAAGCCAGCAAAAGTTGACAAAGAGGAAAGCCCAGTAAAAAAGTCTAAATCTGAATCTAAAAAAGCCACCAAAGCTCATGATATCAAGCCAAGCATCAAAGATGAGAAAAAGGCATCTGTGAATGATAAGAAAAAGGGAAAAAGTGAGCCTGAAAAAGATGATAAAGTGGAATTTAGTCGTAAGTCTGATACACGAAAGTCAAAGTCTAAGGTGGAATCAGCAAGCAAGTCTGCAGAGAAACCCAAGACAAAAGTGGAATCTGAAAAATCCAAGTCTAAGGCAGAACTTGTGAGTAAGTCTGTAGAAAAACCCCAGTCCAAGGTGGAATCTGAGAGTAAATCTGAAACAGAAAAACTAAAGTGTAAAGATGAAGAAAAGTTCAGGTCTAAGGATGAAGAAAAATCCAAACAAAAGGTGGAATTTGAGAGTAAGTTTGCTGCAGAAAAACCCACAAGTAAGGTGGAATCTGAGAGTAAATCTGAAACAGAAAAACACTTTAGTAAAGATGAAGAAAAGTCCAGGTCTAAGGATGAAGAAAAATCCAAACAAAAGGTGGAATCTGAGAGTAAGTTTGCTGCAGAAAAACCCACAAGTAAGGTGGAATCTGAGAGTAAATCCAGTGCAGAAAAGCCCAAGCCTAAGGGTGAAGAAAAGCCCAAGCCTAAGGATGAAGAAAAACCAAAGCCTAAGGATGAAGAAAAACCCAAGCCTAAGGATGAAGAAAAGCCCAAGCCTAAGGATGAAGAAAAGCCCAAGCCTAAGGATGAAGAAAAGCCCAAGCCTAAGGATGAAGAAAAGCCCAAGCCTAAGGATGAAGAAAAGCCCAAGCCTACGGATGAAGAAAAACCCAAGCCTAAGGATGAAGAAAAATCCTCCAAGTCCAAAGTAGCATTAGAGAGTAAACCTGAAGTAGAACAACCCAGATCTAAGGTGGAGAGTACATCTGATACAGAAATACTAAAGTCTGTCCTTGAGTCTGACAGTAAGCCTGAGGCAGAAAAATCCAAACCTAAGGTGGAATTAGATAATACTCATGCAGAAAAGTCCAAACCTAAGGTGGAATTAGATAATACTCATGCAGAAAAGTCCAAATCTAAGGTGGAATTAGACAGTACATCTGGTACAGAAAAGCCCAAATCTAAGGTGGAATTACACAGTACATCTGCTACCGAAAAGCCCAAATCTAAGGTGGAATTAGACAGTACATCTGCTACAGAAAAGCCCAAATCTAAGGTGGAATTAGACAGTACATCTGCTACCGAAAAGCCCAAATGTAAGGTGGAATTAGACAGTACATCTGCTACAGAAAAGCTCAAATCTAAGGTGGAATTACACATGTCATCTAGTACAGAAAAGCCCAAATCTAAGGCAGAATTAGACAGTACATCTGCTGCAGAAAAGCCCAAATCTAAGGTGGAATTACACATGTCATCTAGTACAGAAAAGCCCAAATCTAAGGCGGAATTAGACAGTACATCTGCTGCAGAAAAGCCCAAATCTAAGGTAGAATTAGACATTGCATCTGGCACAGAAAAGCCCAAATCTAAGGCCGAATTAGACAGTACATCTGCTGCGGAAAAGTCCAAATCTAAGGTGGAATTATTACACAGTACATCTGGTACAGAAAAGCCAAAATCTAAAGTGGAATTAGACAGTACATCTGCTGCAGAAAAGTCAAAATCTAAGGTGGAGTTATTACACAGTACATCTGGTACAGAAAAACCAAAATCTAAAGTGGAATTACACAGTACATCTGCTACAGAAAAGCCCAAATCTAAGCTGGAATTTGACATTGCATCTGGCACAGAAAAGCCCAAATTGAGCACTGAGTCTGATTGCAAGCCTGACACAGGAAAACCCAAGTCTAAAGTGGAACCAGAGACTAAGCCTGTAAATGAAAAACCAAAGTCTAAAGATAAGTTGTCTAGTGACGCCAAAAGCAAACCTCAGATGGAAAGAAAGAAGAAGAATGAGGATAAGGATGATGGCGTTGTGAAGAAGAAGAAAAAGAAGAAATATGATCCATTAATAGAAGAAGAACTGGTCAATTCTCTCATTACTAAGGTTTATGATAAAGTTGATAAAGATAAAAAGGAGAAGAAAAAGTCTAAACTGAGCATCTTTGACAGTGAACCTGAGGATACTGTTCAATCTGAAACATCATTTAGCATTCTATCCAACCATGATGAGAAACCATCTGCCAAAGACATTGAGGAGTTGGGGCCAGTTAAACCCAAGGAAGATAAATCAGATAGCAGCAAAGACAGTGTCAAGTCAGACAAACTTTCAGACATAAAACCCTCACCAGAAGTCTCCAAAGTGCCAAAAAAGAAACACAAAAAGAAGATAAATAAAAAGGATCAACAAAAGGAGCCTGTTGATAACAGCTTAGATTTAACCAAAATAGAACAATCAGATTTAACCAAAATAGAACAATCAGATTTAACCAAAATAGAACAATCAGATTTAACCAAAATAGAACAATCAGATTTAACCAAAACAGAACAGTCAGATTTAACTAAAACAGAACAGTCTAACAAGAAAGACAAAGAAACATCAGAAGCAGTTGTCAAACAGGAGAAAATTGCAAAGTCTGAGGATACTTCAGATGATGAACAATTGAAGCCCCCGAGGAAGAAGAAAAAGAAGAAGGAACATGACAGAGGTGTTGACAAGGAGAAAGTGAAAGCCACCAAACTGGGGAAAAGTCTTGAGAAGAAATCTGAAATTGAGAAATCCCAGACTTATGGAGATGAAAACACGAACATGTCTGAGGACAAATCTTCTTCACAGATTGTGGATGAATTTACAAGTTTCTGGGGTCATCCAAAGCCTATCCTCATTCCAAATAGGCTGAAAGATTCTAAGAAAAGTGATGAGGAGAAAACAAAGAACAGAGACGGTAAAGATGAGTCTAAAACAAGTGGAAGTTCAGATATGTCAGAAACCTCAGCTAAGGTCAAAGATGAACCCAGTGATGGAAAAGATGAGAAGTTGCTTCACAGTGATGATAAAGCATTAGACAGCTCGTCTTGTGTGGACAAGACACCTGATTCAGCCTTGACCCCAAAAGTTGAGTCAGAGGCTAGTGACGACTTCATCGTGCCAATATCTGAAGCTGAGACAACTGTGATTACTGAAGTTGCTTCAGCAATTACCACTGAATCTGTCTGCTCTACAGGAGATTCACTAGTAATACAAGAAGAAACTGTATCAGGGGAAGAGGTGGCAGGTCTTCCCGATGAAACCACTATTGGCTCATCAATTGAAATTGATGATGATGACTTTCCATCATTAGTTATTGACGAAATTCCAGAAAATGTAGAAAAGAAGTTAACAAAGAAAGATAAAAAGCTTTTGAAAAAACAGCAAGATAAGGAAAGAAATGACCATATAGATGAAGTGATTGCAAGCGTAGCCATGGCGGTTTCTAGTGATGATGAAGATCAAACCAGCTTGCTCATAGACTCTACTAGCAATGACCAAGAAGTGCTGCTGTCTGATATAATCAATCAAGAATTAAAATATGACCGCAAAATCTCCAGTGAACCTGAGCGAAAGTCCAGTAGCCTTTACCCAGACAAAGACAAAAAGGAAAAACTATCAGACACGTCATCCTTAAGTGGCACACAGATAGATGGAGATATCACATCGGGCTCTTGTCCAACAAAGAAAGAGCCTGAAGCAAAGAAAGATGCCCTGAAGAGTTTTTGCCCATTAGATGAAGAAACAAAAAAGAGAGATGAAGAACTGCTGAAGACGCTTGCAGTTCTGTGTGACCCAAATTTGGATAAGCCAGTTGTTATTGAAGTTATAAAGCATGAACCAACTGAAGAAGAAATCAAGAAAAAGGAAGAAGAAGACAAGAAAAAGGTTGAGGAGGAAAAGAAAAAAGCAGAGGAAGAAAGGAAAAAGGTGGAAGAAGAAGAAAAGACCAGACGTGAGAGGGAAGAACAGGCTTTGAAAGAGGCATCAGATGAAGCTGCTCGTGCAGTTGAGTCTTTGTTGGAATTCCAGAGTGGATATGATCAGGAATCAGTGGACTTGGATGATGATTTGCCCCCATTATTTATTGAACCCGCTGACAAAGAACCACAGGTTGAGACAGTGTCCATGTCACCTTCCGGAGATAAAGGTGATTTAGTTTCCATCATCTCCAGCCCAGTGCCAGACAAAGTCACTGCTAATCTGGATGATAAACTTCTGGAAAACAAACTTGATGAAAAAGGAACAATCGACCAGGCAGACATTAAATTGGATCCTTTTAACCTGTTTGCATCACCAACTCAGACAGTTGCTCCCGCATCAGTTTTTACATCACCAAGAAGAAATTCAGCAGGTATAATAAGAGAAAAAACACCAGAGCCGGTTACTTCACCCCAGAGACAAATGCAGCCTTCACCACAGATGCACTCACCACACAGAATGCAGTTCCAACAGAGGCCTCTGCATTCTCCACAGCACCAGATGCAGTCCTCACAAAAACCAGTGATGTCCCCTCAGATCAATTTACAGTCACCCCAGCCCATATTACATCCCCAGAGGTCTACATTCTTCAACAAAGATACCAAAATTGACAGAAATTTTGCTCTAACAAACGCAGCAGACGCCTCACCCTGTCATTCTGATATTGATATGTCCCATGGACAGCAGCCACAGAGACGGGTGTCCGCTGGATTAACAGCACAACCAGTGCTTGAACAATCATTTAGGCCGTTGCAAGTGTCACCTCGTCGAAAATCACAGGAGTTCCCATCAGAACAGTTGATTTTGTCCTCTAGAAGGAACACAATTTCAGTTCCAGAGGAAGCATCTGTCACCCATCTGGACAGGCGATTCTCATCCTACATGGGATCAGATGTCATTTTTTCAAAAGAGCATACTCACGGTGTTTCATCTTTACCCCCTCCTGTATCAATATCACTGGACAATGCACCACATGATGCAAACTCGCAGTCGCCCATGCAGAGCTTAACCATTCCTCCACATCAGGAAAATATTCTTTTATCACCAAAGAAAGTATCACCAGGCTTACAGTTTAAAGAGCGCACTCCAGATCCACCTATTTTCCCATCTGCTCCAAATAAGAGTGCTTTGCCAGAACCTGTATCTCACTTTTCAAAAGGTCCCATGCAGGAGCAGTTATTGGCTCAGTATCCAAAAGGCCCTACACAGGAACAGTTGTTTTATGGGCCTAAGGGTCCAACACCAGAATTGTTCAAAACCAGCAAAATAACCCCAGGTGAACCGCAAGTTTTACTTCATACAAAAAGCCCAATATCTGAGAAACAAGTAGCTCCACCCAACAAAGTCCCAGAACCATTGTTGATTCCACAGAAAAGTCCAGCACAAGAATTGATATTGCAACATGCCAAAGGACCGCAGCATGTTTTGGAGCCGTTCCCCCAGCATGAAAAAGGCTTGCTATTACGAGAGCCATTATTTTCACCCAAAAGTCAACCTGATACTCCATTCAGTTATTCTGAACAGAATATTGACTTCCTGCTTAACTCCCCTCCGAGAAATAACTTGGGGTTCCCCAGTTTTCCACCAAGTTCTGAAGTCAATTTACCAGCAGTTAATAAACAGCAAGACTACAGCCAAGACCCCTTGTTTAAAGTTGTGTCAGAGGCAGGTACCAGACCTACTGAGAGGGAGTCTTCTCTCCCAAGGAGAATAGAAGGTTTCCCACCATCATTCTACCAGGAACCTATTCCTGGCCCAAAAACACACCAAGAGACTGTAACAGTAAGCTTACAGCAACAGCAGCAAACTGTTGAGGATGACAAGAAAAATACAAGAAAACGCAAGAGAAATAACAAAAAGGCAACCAATGAAGACAGAGCTGCTGCTCTTGCTGAACAACAGGCAATAGAAGAAAGTGTACAGGCTAATGTGGATTCTATTCACAAAGCTCTCACTGCAAACCAAGCCAAAGCCGCTGCTGAAAAGGCGGGCGTGGTTGGACCTGAAAAGAAAAAGACACGTGATGCTTATGATTTTGAAGCACATATTAGCCAAGATATGGGAGGGATCCCAGGTGTTCAAGCCACTGAGGTTGCATTTTCCAATTTTGTTAAAACTGATGGAAGGCCACTAAGATCTCGAAATGACAGAGGTAGAGGAAGAGGTTATGGCATCAGGAGAGGTAGAAGAGGCAAAGCAGCTTTTTCTTCTGTGCACGAGCCATCAGATACACTTCAGAGATCTGATCCTTTGCAACATCCACAGGCACCATCACATTTCCCTGGCCGTCTTCAAAATCAGGACCACTTGCAACCACACATTCAGCAGCAGTATCATCATCAACAGTTTCCACCTTCGCAACAGCAACAGCCACCATTTCAACGCCAGACATCTCAACCAAATCAAGTAACCCGCCAGCCACCACATTTCTTTCAGCATTCTCACTCATCTCCTATTTCATCTGACAATATGCCAGCACCTGATTGGCAGCAGAAACAAGTACCTCACCCTTATCAGCACAGCCAGGTACAGCAACCGCAACTGTTGCAACAGCCGCCAGTCAAACTGTCAATTTCAAAGAGTGATGTGTTAAGTCCAGAGTCCAATAAACAGGATTTAGACTTGTCATATGGGGAGTCAGAGCTAATCATCAATCTGGATGACCAGCCATCTAGTACCGAGGGCAAAGAAAATCAGTATAATCTCAGCTCTGATGGAGAAGAACGAGGCCTTATCCCATCTCCATCAGCCGTGAAGAGTCAGAGGTCAACACGTGCCAGGAAACAACCAGACTATAAAGCTATCGCGTCCGGAAATGTTCAGGCACCAATGCAGTCGCGCTCATCTCGGTCTGGTGGATCACCTCGAGGGCTTGGAAATGGAGCTCAATCACCCAAAAACATGTCTCCGAGGACTCGCAGCACAGACAGCATGTCATCATCTCCCGTGGTCAAGCTGGAGAAATTAGAAGTTGGTCGCACCACTAGAAGCAGGAAAGACATAGGAAATGTTAAAGGATATGGAAAAGATAAAATGAATGAAGTGACTGCATCTACAACCATTTTTGATGACCAGAAGGCTAAAAGTGGTCTTGATGAAAGCAAGCCTGTGTCTAAAGAGAACATTTATGAATTTGTGGACAATGAGCATGAGCAGCTGGTTGAAACAAGCTTAAGATCAGCCCGTGCACGAAAGAAGCGAGTCTCAGAGAATCAAGAGTTTCAGTTGCAGCAGTCAATGCCAGATTACATGCCAGCTTCTCCAGCATCATCGTCAAACTCATCACTTTTTGTACAGGAACCCAGACATGGATTTGACGCACATGTCCCAGAGATGAGGTCCACGGATGAAAGTACAAAGCCAGCACCTCTGAGCAATGTGGATGCTATCATAGATGCAGTGTCAAAAGGAAATTTTGGCTCGTTTGAGGCTGATGCAGGTCCTGAAGTTGCAACATCGACTGTCTCTGAGCCAGGTAATTATTTTATTGACCTTTTAGTTTGTAATGCTTCAGGTTTAGATTATTTTCATAAGTGGTTTTGTTTTTGTTATTAATGTTTGCAGCTGTCATGTTGGACCAGTCATTCTTTTGTGAAGTGTGGTAATAATAATTTGCTGCCAGCTGAAGTGTAAGAATGAGTGTGTTCTATCAGCTGAAGTGTAGTAATGAGTATGTACTATCACCCGAAATGTAGTAATGAGTATCAACTGAAGTGTAGGAGTGAGTAAATTCTGTCAGCCAAAATGCAGTAATGAGTATATGCTGTCAGCTGAAGTTTAATGATACATATATCAGTCGAATGAAGTTGTTGTTGTTGTTTAACTAGGACTACTGAGCTTCTTGCTCTTTAGCAGCCAATACCAAGATGAAGACTTCTTGGTATTATCTACACTGTAGATCTAGGCTTTTCCTGTAACTTTGCTGCCATTTCAAAACATGTTGAGTTGAAGTCATGAGCTCCAGTTTCTCCAGCTTGGCTTGCATTTAACGGATTGTCACATCTGGTCCCAAGCTAGGAGTAAGAAGTGCGGGGCGTACTGTGCATTCCCCGTCATCCAAGGGGGCTGTCCAACTATGCAGAGCTAAAATACTGTACTCTGGTTTTGGGCTCTCCCAAGGAATTGTCACGTCCTGCACAGAGCCACTTCTCAGCCTATCACCGGGTCCACAGTGAGATCCTCCTGCATGCAGTCAATCAAGTCAAAGACAAAGAATTATGCCTGGGGCTCAAGTGACGCCTCCAAGCTTAGTGTGCAATGCTGGGTTCTCAACAAGTTTCACCACAAGGAGAATCCCTGGAAGTGTGTGGACGATTTCAAGAGTCAATGAGGATGTAATTAGCCTCACAGACATAGGTTCAATACCACGTACATATATTGTAGCATTGCGCATAGCTCGTGGTCATTTAAGGACAACTCCAGATATGCCTCCATGTATACAGCCGATTGTAGTAAAGAGAATGTGATGACAGCTGAGGTCTAATTATGAAAATGTGCTATCACTGAAGTGTAAGAGTTATCTTTTGAAGTGTAGTAAAGTTAAGGCACTATCAGATGACACTCTCTAGCTCTGGGAATATCATTTTCCATTTTGTGCTCTTTATGGAATATGGAAAAACTGCTACAGCTGGTCCACTACAGGAAGTCTCTTGCAGTATTGGTTTATGTGGCAATATGTTTGACATGGTGAGGTTGCCATTCCCATGCCAAGCTGCATGTTACCTTGCACGACATGCCTAAGGGTGCAGTAGTTGTTTTTTCTTTGGAGACTCTTGTGAACTAACTGCATGGGACTTCTGGGAATGTGTTGTCAACTAAAGTGTAGTCATTTGTGAGCACTAAAATGTGGTAATGTGTTGAAACTAAAGTGTAGTCATGTATGGGCATCGTCAAATGAATTGTAGTTCTCGGAATGTGCTGTCAACTAAAGTGTGGTAATATGAAATAGTGGAATGCCGTCTTGTTCCATAGCTAAAGATTTATGGCTTTGAATATATGTTTCATTTTATGGGATGCTGTTTGAGCTTGAACTGTACTGTTTTATTTTTGTATTAGCACATATTCTGTTGATATTGTGCCCAGATATTTCAGTATGCAGACATGTTTCAAGATTATCCTATTTAATTGGTCTAGGAGAATTCCATTTTATAGGTAGCCAAACCCCTGTGTGGTTTCCACGTATGACTCGTATGAGCAGCCACATACAACTGCTGCTGCCTCAGCCATGCTGTAAGAAGCAACTAATGTGAGGTTGTGCACAAGGCCGGCAGCCTTATTATGTAATACAAAGTGCTGCAGGTATCACCACTACAAGAGTACAGAAAGTACTTTGGTGCAGTATTCTTGCTAGGAAGTCTGCTGCAGTGAAGGTCCCAAGGAGCAACAAATAAAGCAGAATGATAATGATGTTAAGACAATCATTCTTTCTCTTTTATTTTCCACCTTCTCTCCACACAGGACTGGTCACATTATGTAGTTATTTCACTCTACAGTACCATCGGCATACCTCACATTATGTAGTTATTTCACTCTACAGTACCATCGGCATACCTCACATTATGTAGTTATTTCACTCTACAGTACCATCGGCATACCTCACATTATGTAGTTATTTCACTCTACAGTACCATCGGCATACCTCACATTATGTAGTTATTTCACTCTACAGTACCATCGGCATACCTCACATTATGTAGTTATTTCACTCTACAGTACCATCGGCATACCTCACATTATGTAGTTATTTCACTCTACAGTACCATCGGCATACCTCACATTATGTAGTTATTTCACTCTACAGTACCATCGGCATACCTCACATTATGTAGTTATTTCACTCTACAGTACCATCGGCATACCTCACATTATGTAGTTATTTCACTCTACAGTACCATCGGCATACCTCACATTATGTAGTTATTTCACTCTACAGTACCATCGGCATACCTCACATTATGTAGTTATTTCACTCTACAGTACCATCGGCATACCTCACATTATGTAGTTATTTCACTCTACAGTACCATCGGCATACCTCACATTATGTAGTTATTTCACTCTACAGTACCATCGGCATACCTCACATTATGTAGTTATTTCACTCTACAGTACCATCGGCATACCTCACATTATGTAGTTATTTCACTCTACAGTACCATCGGCATACCTCACATTATGTAGTTATTTCACTCTACAGTACCATCGGCATACCTCACATTATGTAGTTATTTCACTCTACAGTACCATCGGCATACCTCACATTATGTAGTTATTTCACTCTACAGTACCATCGGCATACCTCACATTATGTAGTTATTTCACTCTACAGTACCATCGGCATACCTCACATTATGTAGTTATTTCACTCTACAGTACCATCGGCATACCTCACATTATGTAGTTATTTCACTCTACAGTACCATCGGCATACCTCACATTATGTAGTTATTTCACTCTACAGTACCATCGGCATACCTCACATTATGTAGTTATTTCACTCTACAGTACCATCGGCATACCTCACATTATGTAGTTATTTCACTCTACAGTACCATCGGCATACCTCACATTATGTAGTTATTTCACTCTACAGTACCATCGGCATACCTCACATTATGTAGTTATTTCACTCTACAGTACCATCAGCATACCTCACATTATGTAGTTATTTCACTCTACAGTACCATCGGCATACCTCACGTAGTTATTTCACTCTACAGTGCCATCGGCATACCTCACGTAGTTATTTCACTCTACAGTACCATCGGCATACCTCACATTATGTAGTTATTTCACTCTACAGTACAATCGGCATACCTCACGTAGTTATTTCACTCTACAGTGCCATCGGCATACCTCACGTAGTTATTTCACTCTACAGTGCCATCGGCATACCTCACGTAGTTATTTCACTCTACAGTGCCATCGGCATACCTCACATTATGTAGTTATTTCACTCTACAGTACCATCGGCATACCTCACATTATGTAGTTATTTCACTCTACAGTACCATCGGCATACCTCACATTATGTAGTTATTTCACTCTACAGTACCATCGGCATACCTCACATTATGTAGTTATTTCACTCTACAGTACCATCGGCATACCTCACATTATGTAGTTATTTCACTCTACAGTACCATCGGCATACCTCACATTATGTAGTTATTTCACTCTACAGTACCATCGGCATACCTCACATTATGTAGTTATTTCACTCTACAGTGCCATCGGCATACCTCACGTAGTTATTTCACTCTACAGTACCATCGGCATACCTCACATTATGTAGTTATTTCACTCTACAGTACAATCGGCATACCTCACATTATGTAGTTATTTCACTCTACAGTGCCATCGGCATACCTCACGTAGTTATTTCACTCTACAGTGCCATCGGCATACCTCACGTAGTTATTTCACTCTACAGTGCCATCGGCATACCTCACATTATGTAGTTATTTCACTCTACAGTACCATCGGCATACCTCACATTATGTAGTTATTTCACTCTACAGTACCATCGGCATACCTCACATTATGTAGTTATTTCACTCTACAGTACCATCGGCATACCTCACATTATGTAGTTATTTCACTCTACAGTACCATCGGCATACCTCACATTATGTAGTTATTTCACTCTACAGTACCATCGGCATACCTCACATTATGTAGTTATTTCACTCTACAGTACCATCGGCATACCTCACATTATGTAGTTATTTCACTCTACAGTACCATCGGCATACCTCACATTATGTAGTTATTTCACTCTACAGTACCATCGGCATACCTCACATTATGTAGTTATTTCACTCTACAGTACCATCGGCATACCTCACATTATGTAGTTATTTCACTCTACAGTACCATCGGCATACCTCACATTATGTAGTTATTTCACTCTACAGTACCATTGTCATACCTCACATTATGTAGTTATTTCACTCTACAGTACCATCAGCATACCTCACATTATGTAGTTATTTCACTCTACAGTACCATCAGCATACCATTGCTTGTTCTTATTGCCCTCTGACATCTTCTCTTGATCTGATTTTGTTTCAACAATACACAATAATCAGATTAAGAGAGATTAAGTTCTGTCTCATTCCCCAGCTTAATAATGGTTATCAATTGTTATCATTTCTGTTCGTTTTTGTAGCATTCTTAATTGGCTTAGGTAAAATTGCTTAAAATTTAATGATTTTCATCTTGGTTGACTTCTGTGGCACATCATATTTTTTAATGTAATTTCTCGTTTTTTCATTTTCCAGTTTGGTAATGATGCAGACTAGATGTTTGACCATTTTCTGTGTTCTTGAATCTGATAAGTTTCAGCTCCTGAATCTTGATTAGTTTCATTTTTTATTCTCAGAAAATTTGCCAGCTCCACCGATAACTCGGTCCACTAGGAGATCCACAGAAGCCAAGAAAGAGGCAGAGCAGAAAGCAGAGAAAACATTCATAATTGCTGAACCTCCCAGATTTGAGGGAAGAGAAGCTGGTCGTAAAGGACCCACTGTGCCACCACTCAGAATAAAAGTGGCTCATGGAACTAAAGTTGAAAAGAGTGAAGAAAAACATTATGTGATAGAGAGGGCTAAAGTAGCTGGGCCAACTTCAGAACATGAAAAACCCCCTTTAGCATTTACTGTAAAACTTTCAGACAGTGGGACAGCAACCTTAATTAAGCCAGCAGGTGGGGTCAGCAGTGCCACAACAAACTCACAGTTAACCGTTTCTGGTGGAAAGAACCAGACGGTCTCAGGTGGAGAAATATATAAGAATGATAATGTACATAAGAAAGACAATAGTCTTGGTCTGTTTTCTGGCCTGCCACAAAATGAGCAACAGAACAATGAGCTGGATGTCAATAAATCCACTGTTCCAGTCTCACAGCCATCAACATGGAAGCCACTGGAGACTGTCATAGATGAGACCTCGGTCACCAGATCAACCGGTGCAATGCATCCAAAAGTGGCCGCCAAAGTGCAGGCCTCGCAGGAATCCCACAGCAATGCAGTTCAAGTGCAGACCCCAACATCACAGTCTCTTCAGCAGTATACACCTGCATCGACACCATCATCAATATCAAATCTGTCAAAGTCATCTCCTGTGACGCCAGCTACCCCAGCTACCCCACATGTATTAAAACATGCCTGGTCTTCACTACAACAGAACACTCAGCATCAACCCACACCTTCAGACCAGACATCATCCAGCAACATGCCCACATATCTCCAAAACGTTTCCCAGATGTCCTCTCCTCTCTCCAGAGATGCACAAATGATGCATCAACCACCACCTTCAAGTGCCCATCAAGAGACAAAACAGCCACCAAATGCTCACAGCCAACCTGTTCTTCACTCAGACAGGCCAGGAAAAGTTAACAAGCCTGGAGGAATGGAAGTGAATCCAGACCTTGCCTCAAAACTAACTGCTGAAGTCCAGAAACATCACCAGGTAGTTGAGCTAACCTACATACTGTTTGTTAGACTGTTTTTGTTGTTGAATGTTTATATAGGAACTTAGCATAGTCTTTTAACATGGTCTTTTAATGTGACATTCTGTGAAATCATTCCACTTGGCATTGATACAAGTAATACATTGTCCTCTTCTTCTTTGACTTTCACTCTCAAATAACCTCACCTGTTGACTTTCACTCTCAAATAACCTCACCAGTCTCTCTCATTAAACTGACAGTCCCGTCTCAGGCTTCTCTCATCACCATATAGTTTCTCCCTCATCACCATTTAGTTTCTCCCTCATCACCATATAGTTTCTCCCTCATCACCATATAGTTTCTCCCTCATCTAGATTGGAGGAGGTCACACTGCTGACAGTTTTAGAGTACAAGTTGTACTGTTTGTTTGACCTCCCCACCTGGGCAATATACCTGTCTCTCTGATTTAGAATTTTTTGTACAGATGGTATCTGAGTCTGCCACTGCCGGTTCTTAGTCTGAAAATCGTCACTTTGATCTCTTCTTGGTATTGTATTAGTATGGTTCTGCAGTATTGGACTCTGGGTATTCCTTATGCCATTTTTCTCTATAGTTATTTCTGATTATTGCTTTTATCTCTCTATATTTAGCCCTGTCTTCTGTTTGGACTTTCCTTACTCCTCCTTTGGCAAGTTTATCTGCCTTCTCACTTACATGTATATTGTAGCAGGCAAGGATCCACTGTACTTTTATTTGTTTTGAATTCATAGCTAGTTTTCATTAACTCTTTAAGTCCCAATCGACTTTATAAAGGCTCAGGTGTTAGACGCGCTTGGCCCAATCGACTTTAAAAAGCCTTTAGTATATGTGCCTCTGTTTGAGACTGTTTCTAATTGTAACTACCCACAAACCACCCAAAACGTCATTTCCGACTGCAAGTACATTCTTTTAAATACTGCACGTGTTTAAGAGTGAACGTGTTTCTGTTATTTTAGATTTTTAAAGCGATTTTTTTAAGCGCATATCCTCCATTTTACCTTGAATAACTAATCATTTTTCAATGAAAGCTTTTATACTTGTAGCACAAGAGTAAAGTACATCCAATTACCTTCAGTGTCATATACAACAACAAAGTTATTTATGCATATGAACATTTTAAAAAATTATTTCCAAACAACAACAACAACAAAACGCACTGTGGTGGCCATTTTTGCTTGGGCCAAACCCACTTTTTTGCTTGGGACTGAAAGAGTTAATACTTATGCCATACTGTCTAGTTCATTGTTTCTATTGTTCCTGAGGGCTGTGATGACTGTAGCACAGTGCAATGAGCAATACATTATCACACTTAAAAAACTATAAATACCAGTTGTAAAGGTGCAGAAAGAAAACAGGTTTGTATATCTACAGTCTTCCCAAAGATACAATACACATAATATACACATAATAATGGTAATATGCTTAACAATATACTATAATGAAAGCAAGTTATAGAAGTAATGACAAAAGTGAAAGAAAAGCAATGGAAAAGGGCAGACGCAAAAATTGGTAAAAGATGACTTTAATTAGATCACTAAATAGAGTTATTCACAAATGACACTTTACGTAACCCTTTGAGTTAAATACTTCAGTGCAACATTGATTTTCAATGTGCTCACAACTCTTTCTGCTGGCCATTGATAGGATTATGAAAACAATGCCATCAGCTGCTAGAAGCAGAATTCACTTTGCTTGACACAACAGATATGTGGTCTGGACTTTCGACTGATCTTATCCTTCTGCCTCATATAAAAAAAATAATTGAGGTACAATGTAAACCACCTGTTGCATTGCAACAACTTGGCTAGAAAATCACTCAGAGAAAGGTCAGAGGTCATGTCAATAAATGCAGCAGATGGTAGGCAGATTTTTGTGGAGAAACACCCAATCCTGCATGTAGACAGGCAGCATATCTAGACAGCAATAATAAATTGTTATGGTTTGGTTTTAAGGACTATCTTCATTGCAATCTGACAACTCCATCAGTGCTCCAATCTCCTCCCATAGATCACACAAGGAGAATCTCAGCACAGTGCACAAACTGTAGCACCGGTGAGAATCCCAATGTGTGTATATCGGAATGACACATTCTATAAATATTTTTGTGGTGCGTAGGTTTCTAATGTTTAAATTTTGCCTTTATGATTTCCAACTGCTGTGGGATTTTTAACGTGTGCTTTTTGCACATGGGACTTCCTTTTTGGAGTAAGACATCATTAGGATCACTGGTTCTGAAAAAAGAAATCTGACAGTTGTATTGAAGAAAGGATACAGAAATCATGAGAATTGAAGAAAGGCTACAGAAATCGTGAGAAACTTTTTTTTAATCATTAGGAAGTACATGGAGATGAACAAATATACAAATGAGGCATCCAGAAGATATAAAACAATACAGCCACGCAAATACATGACATTCACAAAATATGCACATTTAATATGAGGTGTACGAAGATGGCTGTATACCGCTCCACCTATGTCCCAGTCTTGACATATGGATGCGAGTCATGGGCAATGACTACAACCCACAAAAGCCAGATCCAAACCTCAGAAATGAGATATCTTAGGAAGGTGGTTGAAGTAACAAGAAGAGACATGGTCCGCAACCAGACGATACGTCAAGGCCTTAAATCCCACCCCCTGCAGACCCAAGTAGAACAGTCCCAACTAAGATGGTTTGGCCATGTCTGCAGAATGGGAGAAGATCGGCTACCACGACAAGCATGGGAAACAAAGAGCCAGGGATCCAGACCCCCAGGACGACCCAGAGTCCGCTGGGAGGACAACATTAGACAATCTTTGAAGGACCGATGACTAGAATGGAACCAGGCCAGGAGGAAGACAGCCGATAGGATAGTCTGGTGCTCTCTCTTCCAAAACTCTACACCTCACGGTAGAAGGGGAACGACTAAGTAAGTAATATGAGGCGTGAGCTTGGTTTTGTGGAGTAATCTTATTTATATTAGGTCTTATTTCAGATAAACAAACTCTCATCTCATCAACACAAAGAAGCCTTTCTCTTTTCTGGTCTTTGATATTTGTCAGAGCTGAAAATCACTGTTTACAACAATATGTAGTGGAGAACTGTACCTATTTGATATAAAATAAATTATATTGCTGAACAAAATTCTATGGGTTTCTATACATAGATTTCCCATATTATATCACAGGTAACAAAATAAATAAGAAAATAACCTTTCATATTTATTTTTGGCATGTGAATTTTGTTGTTTAAATCTCTCTAAATCCTTGATTGTCTTTGAATCTTCCGGTCACACCTGCCATCCTCTCAACACCACACCAGTACACTGGGCTGTAACCAAGGTAGTCATTGTTCTTGAATCCTTAGGATAGAAGAAATGAAATTACCCCAGATAATGTGGGGGAAGTGAGCAGGAAGCAGAAATTAATTTTAAAAAACCAGAACAAAGAAAATAGAACTAGAATAATTTGCCTTAAATAGTATTACTCGGAGAGGTCTTGCATATGTGTGCTGCACAGGGAGATAACAGTTGAAGAGGGGAAAAAAACCACAGTAAATGACATGACCCCCACTGAGGAAACAGTAAGAATCTAACAAACAGGGATATATACATAAACAAGATGGGGAGTTACATAATAAATAAGTAGTCAAGAGAAACCTGGAAAAGACGTGCAGGACGAGAAATATAGAAGACCTTAGAGCACATTAAAGAGGGTGAAGTAAAAGAGGAAAGAAAAAAATAGTGAAGGAAAGGTTGAGAGAAAAAATCAGAATTGTAAAATATGAAAAGAAGACCATCCATCACTCGGTGTAAACCCACACAAACCCAGAAAGAGGGGGTCTCTGATGATATTTGCGATGAGGTCATTTGACTGAAAACAACACACCAGAAAAGTGTGGTGTACAGTTGTTCTCTTTCTTCTTCTTCTTCGTACACTCTCAGACGTCCACTTGAATGTTCTCAAAGAAAGCAGTAGTCAGTTTGAGGCTATTTGAATCCCCGTAAAGCTTTTCCACGAAAAAACTATGAATATTAGTTGTAAAATCCCATCACATCATTATAAAATATTTGACCTTACATGAGCTTAACTCTTTGACTCTACAATTATTTTCCACCCTGTACCGTAATTTTAATCCATGATAGACTAAAAACAACGCTCAGAGAGTTGTTTTGGCACGAGTGTCAAATCTGACCATCGCTGTGAGCATTGTTCCGGAGTCAAAGAGTTAAAGGCGTTGCATCGAATTGTGTAACTAGTTGGTATCTTATATAACAATTTCATATATTAAAACTAATATTTTTATTTTGGTCTTACTTACTCAGGGTCCCTTTGGCTTCCCCCCTCATGTCCCGCCTGCACATTCTGGTCAGAGACAGTTCATCATGCCGTCTGACCAGCCAGGACATCATGCACCTCATTTCTCAAATAGTTCTTTGCTCAAGTCCACTTCTGACGGTCATCCCTCAAAGTCACCTTCTATACAGTCTCAGGCAGCCTCCAAAATTGGACCAGAAATCAGAACTCAGACTCCACCGGTGACATCTGGAGCTATGTTGTATGCTGGCGTGGTATCTGGTCAGCCACATTCACTTTCACCGGCATCTGCAAGCCCAGAAGGACAGGTTGGTGTATTTGTATGTATAACTATACACTCATATTTTCTGTAATATACTACTGGACAAAAGTTAAGGGCCGCCATTCAGTTTAGACAAGGTTTATATAATTCTTCGTGAGCAGGATCGATTTTCCAAATGTCCGGTAGCTTGAAATCTCTCAAGCAGTCTCTGAATGGTAGAGTGGGACACTGCTAAACATCTTGCAACATGACGAACAGATTGACCATCCTGAATCCATGCCATTGCTCGACCACGGTCTACAGAGCTGAGACTTCTCCTTGGTGGCATGGCTAATGCAGTTATCATTTCGACCACTTGTCATACTGATTTATTGCATACCAACGGTGAACACTCTTTACCGATGATTATTTTCCACGTGCATTCAAATTCAACTCACTTTTTCACCTTTTGAACTAGTGGGGCGTATTGCAAAAACCACGAGTTTTTGCAGCAACAATGGCAATTTTCACGTGCGGGTTAAAGTGACCCAGTGTTTGGACATTTAAAAAAAAATTAACCTAGTGCACACAGAAATGTATACACATTTCTCTGAGCTCAGTTTTAATGACATTTTCACTTGTCTTTACAGTTTGCCAATCAATTATATAAACCTTGTCTAAACTGAATGGTGGCCCTTAACTTTTGTCCAGTAGTATAATTTGCTTTGTATGTGTGCAAGTAATGCAAAGCTGACTAAGGTAGGCAATCATTAAAATAACGATTTAAAAAAAAAGAAACCCAGTATCCCAAGGCATGTTGGTGGATTAGTGGTTTACTTTTCAAACAAACCTGCATTTGATTCCCAGCAGAAGTTTAAAAAAAAAAATGTTTTCTTCTTTCTTCTTCTTCGTACACTCTCAGACGTCCACTTGAATGTTCTCAAAGAAAGCAGTAGTCAGTTTGAAGCTTTTTGAATCCCCGTAAAGCTTTTCCACAAAAGGAGCTGGCGTCGGCCATATGCACTTTCTCTGTACCACATATAAGGGGCAACTTTGAAGCAGATGTTCAGCAGTCATTTTATCAGTGCCACAGTTACACTGATTGGTAGTTCCTATCTTTAGCTTGTTGAATAGATGGTATCTCAATCTGTTGTGGCCAGTGCGGAGTCTGAAGATTACCACTTGTTCTCTTCTGTGGAGCTGGTAGTAAGCATCATTCTGTGCGTGCACTGGATGTTCTACATTTCATTTGTTTTTGTAACTGATTCTGATAAAACTCTTTGCCTCCTCAAAAGTTATGCTTGCATCAGGCTGAGGTAGATGTTTTAAAAAAATGTTTTAACTCAGTAATTTGTTTTTCAGTTTTAAAATTAATAGATTTTTGTTAACTGAAATTTCCACTTGTCTGTGTTTGTTGACAGGCTTACTTGCTGAGTAAAAGAAGCTGAGTGCAGGAGAAATCATACTATTTTCAGGACATGAGACAGAAATCGCACACCAAATTTCTTTACCATCTTTTTTTGACATGCTAGTTATTTTTTATTTTATTTATACTGAAGTTGTTTGTTGCACATGAATGTTATATTATATATCTAACAAGCAAGCATGGAGGAATATCTGGAGTCATCCTTATATGACCACCAGCTAAGCACAATGTTATATTATATATCTAACAAGCAAGCATGGAGGAATATCTGGAGTCATCCTTATATGACCACCAGCTAAGCACAATGCTATAGTATTGTTATTGTTAATCAGAACCGACCTCACTGCACTCCGGGCAAACACATAGGTGCTCATTCTCCCTCAGCAAATGTCAAAGAGTATGAATGTTAATTTTATCTGTAGCACGCTGGTTGTACATACGACTGATGCATCCTCTCTCACTTCCATTTCTGCTAGTCCCACGTTTGCCAAACTCCAACAGCCTCAGCCTTGTTGATTCATCCATTGCAGTGTCATTATCCAGCAGGCGATCATTAATAGCCCCTTGGGACCAGATGAGATGATCATTTAAGTGCAAGCCAAGCTGGAGAAACTGGAGCTCATGACTTTTAACTCAACATGTTTCGGAATGGCAGAAAAGTCACAGGAAAAGCCTAGATCTACAGTGTAGATAATACCTAGGAGTCTTCAACTTAATATTGGCTGCAAAAGGGCTAGAAGCATAGCAGCCCTAGTTAAACAACAACTAACTAGCAGTCTGTAACATTTGTGAAATTTGTCTGTGATCATTGTGAGCAGCAACATTGGCAGCCTACATGCAGTCTTTTGATAATTTTGAATATGGAAATTGATAACTGTGAATCAAGTTTGAGTACTAAACAAATAACATGATTGTTCCCATCTTGTAGGTGATTGAAAGAATACAAAACCCAATCAGACAGACCGACAATGGCCAGTCTCAGTCCCCTCTCAGTCTTCACTTGCCTGGTTCCCATCATCAAGATCCTGCATCCAGGTTTATGAAAGGTATGTCATAAAGTATGACCATGTTAAATTGATGATGTCTGTGCATTTGATATCCAGTCTTTTTATGTGTTGCTGGATGAAAGAAAAATACTACTTCTTCACGTTTCTTGACATTTTGATGGAAGAATTATTTCTGTAAATAGAATTAATTTGATGGAAGAATTATTTCTGTAAATAGAACTAATTTGGTGGAAGAATTAATTATGTGATTAGTTGGTGATGATGTCAAAAATAAAAGGCAATAGACAAAAAAGGATGTTGTGATGAATCTTTGTATATTAGTGATCATGCTTTTAATATTTCTTTGAGGACTTAAGGCACTACATCAAAACATTCATCATTCATTATGTATCTCTAGCCCCTTAAGGCCCAGCGGCCCATATATGACCCAGCATACATAACTCTATAATAGTTTTATAATAAAACAAGTATTAATTCCCACTTGGTCAAATATGGGTTATTTCATAAGCAAATGAACAGCCTTCAAATTTTTATAGAAAGTTACATTCTAAAATGCGTATTCAGTCTGAGAAATATGAGTTAAGTATAAAATTTAGTGTTCAATTGTAGAAGCTCTTGAGCCTTGAGGGGATAAAATTGACACATATAACATTTTGTCTTTCAGTTTTACTGGAGCATAATTACTTTGACCACATTTTGTCTTTCAGCTTTACTGGAGCATAATTACTTTGACCACATTTTGTCTTTCAGTTTTACTGGAGCATAATTACTTTGACCACATTTTGTCATTCACTTTATTTTGCTTCTACTGTACATATAAAAGAAACTTACAAACCAATTTTTTATTTATATAGATGACGTTAGTCAAGATAGCCCGGTACCTCTACCTGGTCACGGTGAGCGAACACCGGCTCAAGAGATGGCCATGATCCGGCATTTAATAGAGCAACAACGTCTTCAGCAACACTTACTCATGGCTGAAGCAGCCCGCAGCGCAGCAGCACAAGAAGCCGCTAGAAACTCTGCTTCAGATTCAGCAAGGAACATTGCTATGAGAAATGTTCTGGAATCTTCTCGCAATACTCCAGTGACTCTTGAAGCGGGCAGGAAAGGATCCTTGCCACCATCTCAACCAGTTGGTCATGTCCAACCTCTCAATTTGACCCCACAGTCTGACAGCCGTGGTGGACAGACAGATTCATCACGTGTGACACCAAAGTCCACCCCGCCTGCCCCTCAGAGCCCTTTCTCCATGCCGTATTTTGAACGTAAGGGAGACCCTGGTCGACTTTCAGCCACCGTGGCAGGCTCATTCATGCAGCCAAGTCCAGGGGGACACAGGGAAGGACTAGCCCCTCATCTCTATCCAGAGTTGTCCTTAGCAAACCTGACTCACAGCTCATACATGGTCAGCAGACTACCAATAGACCCTCGGATTTATGGTTCAGGGCAACAGCCACCACCCCATCTTATGAGGGATGGAGTTCTTGCAGGTTCTTTCTCACAAGCTTTCCCCCCAGTAACTCGTTTCCCAGGCTTGGAGCATCCAGATGGAAAGAAAGGTGATCCTGGCCACCTAGACCCAGCAACACCCCACATGCTAAGATCACCATCACCTATCCAAAGACAGGCTGACGTATTGAGGCAGCAACTAACTCGTATGCCTTGTGATCTACCTACTAGAGAAAGTCCAGTTGGGTTTCTTCAGGTAGGTTTGGAAAAGAAATGTCCCAGAGTCTTTGTTTTCTGTTGGATAATAACAATATACATGGCTTTTACAAATCTCAGTGTTTATCATTGCATGGAGCTGTTAAAACAAATTGCTACAGATACCAACCATTACTGCAAGAGCATCTGAGGTGCTTTTGTGAGTGTATTATGCAAGTAGTCCAACTGCAGTGAAGCTACATGCTCCTGAAGGAGCATAAGAGCACAGTGATGATAACTGAACTGTTGTTAATAGCTGCACAGTTTTGAGAAGTTCATATTATTAATGCTTCCTGAATACAGCTGTGTGGCATTATCTCTAGCCAAACCTCTACACCCTAGGGTATAAGATGAACGACTAAGTAAGTAATGCTTCCTATAACAATAATCCTCATGTAGTTTCCTGGTGCCTCTGAGGAGACAAAGAACTACTGCTTCTCAAGGCATGTCTTAAAACACAACTAATACAAAGTTGTACACTGGCAACCTTATCATGTAAGATGTCTTAAAACACAACTAATACAAGGTTGTACACTGGCAACCTTATCATGTAAGATGTCTTAAAACACAACTAATACAAGGTCGTACACGAGACTGGCAACCTTATCATGTAAGACATGTCTTAAAACACAACTAATTCATGGTCGTACACGAGGCTGGCAACCTTATCATGTAAGACATGTCTTAAAACACAACTAATACAAGGTTGTACACGAGGCTGGCAACCTTATGTAAGACATGTCTTAAAACACAACTAATACAAGGTTGTACATGAGGCTGGCAACCTTATGTAAGACATGTCTTAAAACACAACTAATACAAGGTTGTACACGAGGCTGGCAACCTTATGTAAGACATGTCTTAAAACACAACTAATACAAGGTTGTACACGAGGCTGGCAACCTTATCATGTAAGACATGTCTTAAAACACAACTAATTCAAGGTCGTACACGAGGCTGGCAACCTTATCATGTAAGACATGTCTTAAAACACAACTAATACAAGGTTGTACACGAGGCTGGCAACCTTATGTAAGACATGTCTTAAAACACAACTAATACAAGGTTGTACATGAGGCTGGCAACCTTATGTAAGACATGTCTTAAAACACAACTAATACAAGGTTGTACACGCAGCTGGCAACCTTATCATGTAAGACATGTCTTAAAACACAACTAATACAAGGTTGTACACGCAGCTGGCAACCTTATCATGTAAGACAAGGTGTTCAAGAAACCACCATTGCAGGAGCATGGGCTTTGATGCAGGCTTCTTGAAAGGAGGCTTGCTGCTGCAGTAGTGGCTGTATGCTCCATAAGGAGCCAAAAAAGGGAGATAAATTAAGCGCCATGTATCGGCAACAAAGAAGGAAAAATGAATTTTTTTTTTAGATAGCTCTGATGGGAAGTTAGAAATAACAGACTAGAGAGGCCCAACAAATTTAGATAGAATATTTTGTTTTCATTGCTAACGTTAAACAGGTCAAGTTAAGAACTTGGTGGAAACAACATTATTCCAGAGCTTCAAGGGAGGAAAATGAAACAGTTTGAGGATAACTTAATGCTAAAAAAAGGGTGTCAGGCAGGGATGTGTGCTGTCACTGGATCTGTTCAATCTGTACAGTGAAAATATAATGAGATCTCTAGAGGACATGCCAGGAATATCATTCAGCGGACATAATATAAACAACTTGATATATGCTGATGATAGTCTAAATAGCAAAAAGTGAAAAGGAGCTGCAGGAAATGGTTGATACAATAGTGATAGAAAGTGAAAATAAAGGCTTTAGCCTTAATAGCAAAAAGACAGAAGTAATTGTCATCTAAAAAAAAGGACTTCCCCAGAATGAACTATCAAAATGAATGGAACCGTTTAAAACAATCAATAAATTCAAATACCTGGGCACATTAATAACAACGGATGGAAGGTGCATCTCAGAAGTGAAGAGCAGAATAGCTCAGGCAACAGTAGCATTCTATAAAATGAAGAGTATTTAATGCAACAATTCTTTGTCACTGGAAGTAAGAAAGAGAGTTCTTCATTGTTATATAGAACCAATCCTGACATATGGGAGTGAGTCATGGACAATTAGTAAACAAATAGGGAAGGCACTAGAGGCCACAGAGATGTGGTTTTACAGAAGAATGTTAAAAATACCATGGACAGCCAAAAAGAGTAATGAGGATGTCCTGAAATAGGCCAATGTGCAAAGGGAACTTATTTCACAAGTTAGAAAGAAGCAGTCCACTTATTTGGGAGGCATGTTATGAGAAGATGAAAGCTGGAGTATATCGTAACAACAGGTAAAATTGAAGGAAAAAGAGATAGGGGAAGATAAAGAGAGCAAATACTGGACAGTTTGACATCGTGGTATGGAAAGAAGTCAACAGCAGAATTGATAAATTGTACTAGAGACAGGAAGTTGTGGAGAGACATGATCTCCTACGCCACTAGGCATGGTACTTGAAGAAGAAGAAGAAGAAACAGGTAGAGCTTAATCAACTTCCATCACAAGAGTTGAAAAGCAGAAGATCAAAGTCTCCCTCATTAAATGTGGATGGGTATGAATACTAATTGTTCCTGCTGCATGCTGGTTGTGTACACGCCAGATACGTCCTCTCATATGTCCATCCCTGCTAGTATTTGATTGGTTTGGTTTTAAGGACTATCTTCTTTGTACCAGGACAACTTCATCAGAGCTCTGATCTCCTGCCTTAGATCATACAAGGAGGATCTCGGCGTCGGCACAGTACATGAACTCCATAGCACCAGCGAGTATCCCAATGTGTGTATATAGGAATCACACATTCTATAAATATTTTTTGTGGTAGGCAAGTTTCTAATTTTTAAATTTTGCCAGGGCAGCGACCGTATGGTCTACTCTTTAAGATTTCCAACTGCCGAGGGATTTTTAATGTGCGCAATGCGACTCCAATTTTTTCGCCCGTATAAGAGAAGGCTAGTCATCCGAACTCACTACCCAGAAGACCAAGGGGGAAGATGACATCATTAGGACCGCTGATTCTGAAGAAAAAAAAAAAGATTTCCATAAATTATATCCTTCTACTGGGAATTGAACCTGGTACTTTTATAATTAGATGCGGATGCCATACTTCTTTGCCACTCCGACCCGCAACCGTCCTTGTTAAAATATTTATATTCTCACATTTATATATTGTATATACATGAAACATTCTTAAGACTAATCATCATCATCATCACCTTTCTGCTCCCCATGGAGCATAAGCCCTCAGCAAACTCAAGCCAACTCCTCTCCTGTACCAGGAGTTGTCAGGTCATGGCCAAGTGGTCCTCATCTCTTTCATTTCTATCTCCAGTTCTCTTCTCTGTGTGTTTTTGGTCGCCCTGTACACCACACCACTTACAGTGAGGATTCCAGAACAAGGACTATCTTGTAAAGCTGTCAACATGTTTCCTCTGTGCGTGACCTTTCTTCCATCACCCACGTCTTCTGACCTCATATCTTGTTCAAAGAACACAAGTGCGTGTCCACAAATTGTTTAACATCACAACTAAACTAAACTAAACCTCTTGGTGTATATTTTGTAAGGGTTGCTAGATTTCAGAACATTGTTTACACAGCATTATTATTTCTTTCTTGTCTAACAAATTATTTTTCTTCTTTTTTTATAGAGATACCCAGTTATGTGGCAAGGGGCACTACATAAAACTTCTCAGATCACTGAGGCTGTTTGTGGATAAGCTTGTAAATCGATGGTGTTAACTCTTTGTGTTACAGTGCGAAGATCACTACTGTATCCTGATTGCTGTTGCTTGTGGTCGTGACCAGATGGACATCAACCACCAGACAAGAGCTCTGAATGAAGGCTTTATCACCTACCTCCTGTCCAAACAAGCAGCTGGCATTGTTAACGTGCCACTCCCTGGGTCAGAACAGGTGAATAAGCTCAACTTTCTTTATTGTATAGAAGTAGCAGCTTTTATTTTGACTATTTCCACACAAGATTTTGGTCTACTGGGCTACACTGATGTGCAATGGCCCCCACTACTTCAGCAAGAAGTTGTCTCCTTCATCAGCGATTCCAGAAAGCTAAGCTAAACATTTAGCCTGTTAGGAACAGCTTAGAGATTTACTGTATAATAAACTATATTTTTGATAGCATTGTTAAATAAGCTCCATGTACTCTCCGGGTAACTTTTATGAGACAATGAAAGAATTGGACTACTACTTCCACAGGCAAGTCATACATGGCAACTAATGAGGTTGGGCATTTGGCTGGCAGCCTCATTTATATAAAAAAAAAATTTCTTGATGTCCCTTTCCCCCCCATTTACACATTCTGTCTTCTTCTACCTCCTTCCTAATTCATTATTATTATATTTGGGTTGTTTCTTGTTCCATTTCTCTTCTTAGTATTTACTTTTCACACCCGGAAGCTTCAGCCATTTGATATTTTTATGATTTCGTGGCGTGCTGTATGATGGAAGGACACACTAGGTCTTAGCAGATTTAATGAGTAGTACCCATTTTTATTTATTTTCTCATGTATAGCTCTGACTCTCTTCCTTTCCCTGACGAAGACCTTATAGCCGCAACATTGGCTATTTTCTTTTTCTTTTGTCCTAGTAAGACGACCCACCCTTTTTTTTCTTCCAATTTTTGGTCATATCCATCTAGTGTACAGAAACCACTCCTGCAAGAGCATGTGAATGTTTTGTGCTGGTTTCCTGCCAGGGGGCGCCAGTTACAATGGTGGGTGGATCCATGCTCCCTAGGAAGCAAACAGGAAAATGATGAATAATAATTATTGTTAAATAAACATTTTTATTATCAGTTGATTACAGTCAAGCTCAAAGTTGTAAACAATCTATACATTTTTGTCCCTTCAACCAGGTCCGTTTTGTGGTGCACATCTTTCCTCCATGCGAGTTTGTGGACAACTCAGTGGCCCAGCAGGGAAGTGTTGTCCTCGTGGAGCAGCTAAGAGAAGTACCACATGCAGTCGTCATCATAGCAACCACATGAGAGAGATGATGTTTTACTGGAATAGAGGCACTAGCAGATGCCCACCCCGTCCGGCTGACCATGAGCTGGCAGCACGGTTCACCCATATGTGCCAGTTACAGCCTCCGTCAGCTGCTACCTTCAGTCATGGATTTTATCCTCCCAGCATGACAAGAACAATAACTTGTTACGAAATTTCACAGCTTGTTATGATTAGGCAGACTGGCATCTGTGGAGGACCTTTACACGAGCCACATGGTGTGCTGGGTCCAGACACAGAATGAGTATGCTGATGCATTACCAGACCATATCCATACTTTGTCGTCTTTGGATTACCAGACCATAGCCAGACATTTTTGCCTTTGGATTACCAGACAATAGCCAGACATTGTCTGGTCAAAACAGAGATAGATTTAAAACAAAGTGCAGGATATGGCCAGCAGTGAGGTCATTATGATTGCTTTAGAACTTGAAATTATTTTTGAAAACTTTAGGTAGGGAGGGAGGGTGTGTTCCATTACTGAAACTAAAATATGTCACACACAATTCTTGACTTTGGATGTGCAGAGGGGAATATAATATTGAAGTTTCCTGCTGTTTAGAAGTCGAGATTGAGAAAAAAGTACAATCACAGGTTAGAAATGTTATGGTCATTGGATTGCTAATAAATGCAGTAGTTTCAGTTAACATGGATCATTATTTTCATGTAACTAGGACTGTGGAATCAGCAGTTACATCAGATGTAAAACCAGGTGCACAATGGAAATTTGAAATTTTAACTTGACATTTAGGAGAAATAACATAATCCTTTTACATACGTGTTTAACAGTAGATGATGATAAAAACCTATAAGCTTTGATTTTAAAAAGTTCATTATAAAGAACGATAGTTTATGATATTCTAATTGTTTCTTTGGATGTCAGTGTTAGCAGTCTAGTGTTCTGAGGAGCTAATTGCCCTGTAAAGATATATATATATATGTATGTATCACTGACAACAATATGAGAGCTAATTCTTTCCCCATTTGTTGCTCACAATAGCATATATCTATTCAGATTTGATATAGAGAAAAGAATGCTTCCCATTAGACAATAAATTTCTTGTACAGCAATCAAATTTTTGATTTGAGTAAACCATGGCACGTTGAAACCTGCTTGCCATTTGATGTTTGTTTTTGGTCTCATCATCCAAGACCTGACATTGTCATGGTAAAACAGGAGATCTAACTGCCTGACATTGTCGTGGTAAAACAGGAGATCTAACTGCCTGACATTGTCGTGGTAAAACAGGACATCTAACTGAGGACAGCTTTTGTCATGGGGGGAAAAAGAAATATAAATAGATAAATAACTTAAACAATGACACACAAGAATGGAAGCTTATATCCCTTAAAGGAAGGATTTCTGTTTCGTCGGTTTTATGAGATGAAAGTGCTGTAGGCAACATGCTGTACTCTCGTATCAGTTAAGCAGCTTATGTGCTTCTACAGAATAGATAACAGTTGTAACATTGTAACTTGATATCGAACAGTCAATACTGCCAATTGTACATCATGCACCTGGAAAGATTTGTGTTTAAACTGACTACTTTACCTGGAATCATGCACCTGGAAGGTTTCTTGTTTAAACTGACTACTTTACCTGGCATCATGCACCTGGAAGAATTTGTGTTTAAACTGACTACTTTACCTGGCATCATGCACCTGAAAGGAGTTCTTTGATAGATGCCAACATTTTGACAGACTACATCATTTGTTTAAACAATGTTTGATTTAATATCTTTAATAACGTGTTAGTAAACCGGTTTGTCAAAAGCTGGCTCACTGGACTGATTTAATAATCTAGTTTGACAAAATTCCATTTTCACAGAAGAGAACTGTTTCAGTAGTCTAATTTGACAAAACTCTGGCTCACTGGACAGTCAAGAATATGGTTTGACAAAACCCTGGTTCACAGAACTGTTTCTATTATCTAGTTTGACAAGAGCATTGTTTGACACAAACATCGCTAACTGTACTGTTGCAAGAATATGGTTTGACAAAACCCGACCCACAGAACTGCTCCAGTAGTTTGGCGTGACAACCCTTGCTCACTGGACAATCAAGAACATAATTTGACAAAACTCTGGCTCACATGACTGCTCCAGTAGTTTGGCTTGACAAAACTCTTACTAACTGGGCAGTATCAAGACAAAAGATAAATCTTTTAGAGCTTGAGTTCATTTTTTGGCAGGAATTTATTCATGGATTCTCCAGTCTCTGATTAGAGAATCTGGATCTTACATCACATAAATCATACGTCATTATTTTTGTGATCTTATTGTTAGCATCTTTGTTATCATTGGTCATCCTCATACATTTTAAGTGATCATTTTTCATAAGATTGTGTGAGATTTCTGTCGTGAAAGGAAAATAAATCAGTGTATTTATATATATATATATTATTTTTGTTCAATGAGTGTATAAGAGTGAAAATGTGTGGTTGCATTGGTGTAACATAACTTTGAAGATGGTAATAACAGAAATGTTCCGACAGAAACTTTGTTGTATTTTCCATGTCCAAACTGTATCATGTTTTCCCCTCAGTAAACAGTTTTAATTTCATGTCAACAGAATTATTGTTTCATCTTCTTGAAATGGCTACATCACAGACATTGCTTCCTTGTAATATATTGTAGATGTATACTGTATATGGACAATGTCATACTTTGTTGGTATGATGGGTTGGTTTTTGTTTGATTTTGAGATGACTAGACAAAAAAAAATCTATATTTGGTTATAATTGCTTTTGTTAAGAATGTACATATTTATATACGTGTTAATAATACATTGTACAGATTACGAGGAGTCACCCCAGATATCTTTGTAGTATATGCGTAAATAAAAGTCAGTATAATTATTTATATATATATATATATATATATTTAGAATGCGCCAGTCTGAGCCCGCAGAGCGGGTTTATGCCCTCTTGAATGTGGAGAGCAAGGTATTTGATTGCGCTGCTGTTCATGAAACCATTTTCTCACGATGTTCTCACGTATGCTGTTAGCACATTACTATTACCAGGTCATGTATATATACATACATATACCCATCTACCACTTTGTCATATACGATTTCTGTCCATTCATCTTTGTTGTTCTGTATGCCACCATCATATCTCATTACCATTTTCAGGTTTGTGAAAATATTTATTCTGTTTAACAAAAATAAAAAAATAAAATACAAAAAAAAAAAAAAAATTATAAAAGAAAGTTGGAAGAAAGAAAGGAATAAAGAAGAGAATTTCATGTGTTTTTCTGATGTTTTGTTTGTCATGTTTTTTCTGATGTTTTGTTTGTCATGTTTTATTCTGATGTCAGAAATAAATTGACATTAAAATTATGTCATTATGTTAGAGATGATACATCATTGTTGTTTGTTTATGAGTAATTCTTAAAGTAAATAAATATGAAGAGACATTATAAATGATCGAGTTGCCCTTTTTTTTGTTTGAAATTTGTGAATTTCTCGTACAGCTGAATATTTGTGATGTGATATTTGATACGGACTAAAACAAACTGGAAGTGAAGCTAGATCACATTAGATCAGCTGACATCTCCACAACAATGGTTGGCCGTATCTTGTCTTGATGGTACACTCAGATAAGCCTCTGTCACATCCATCTCTGAACTCCTCCTACCTACAGTGTTTGTTTTCATCTTGATTTTTTGCCTCCAGCTCCTTCTTACTTCAGTAAAAGTCCAAAAATTTGGATGCTAGAAATCTGGACTATCCAAGAATCTAGACTTTTTGAAAACTCAAACTTTTTAAAATGATTAAATTCGTGAAACAGAACCATAGCTTTAGTCTTCAAGACGTCATGCATGTGCACGTGGTGCAGAATAATCTTATCACAAAGAAATTACAAAGTGATAAACAATGTGATATACAAAAGTATTTAAAGGAAACAATAGAAGCGTCTACCAATCAAACTAGTGTTCCATCCACAGGCAATGCAGCAGACACAGTAGAAGTTGTAAGCGTTCCATCCACAAGCAGTGCAGCAGAAATGAACAAATAAAAAAATACTCATTTTCATAAATGAAGCATTCTGTATTTGTTAATGAATAAACCAACAAAATTTGATTGTTCATATCTTCTTTATTCATCCTTGTGGCATGATAGAGTATCTAATTCTGAGGTCCTCAACAGAGCACATATCTCAAGCACAAATAAGATGGGCCGGGCATGTTGTTCGCATGCCTGAAAAATGCCTCCCAAAGCAATTGATGTACAGTGAACTCTCCATGGCCCAATGGGCTGATCACCCGTTGGCTTGTCACACCGATTACGGAAACAACGGCAGACAGATCTATTTGTTGTTGCCCTAAAGACGCCGCTAGGCGTGATGGGAAACTACAACAGAGAAAATCAATCTGCTGTTGCCCTTAAGACGCCACAGGGCGTGATGGCCTCTGACTGCTTGGTCGGTCTTTGGCTAGGGACGGAAGAAGAAGAAGAAGAACTCTCCATGGGTAAGCAAACAGTAGGAGGACAAAAGAAACGCTTCAAAGATGCACTGAAAGCATCGTTGCACAGCTTCAAAATTGATGTCTCCTGGGAGACTCGCACAGGATCGCTCTGCCTGGCAGAAAAACATTACTCAAGGCGCTCGCATTGCAGTACAGAATTTAGCTGATAAGGCAGATGTGCTGCAAGAAAGGTCAGAATGCACAGCAACACTATTTTCAACTCTAACCATGTGTGCCCCGTATGTGGCAGGACATGTAGGGCCAAAATAGGACTAATTAGCCACATGAGATCACGGCACAGATGTGTCACAACTCAAGTCTGAAGCTGTCGCCATCTTCGCTTGCGATGGGCAACTATTATTTGTCGTTAAATCTGAATTTTAAAAATACTGCCCAAGATTCCCAAAAATCCGGGCCGACCAAATCCCTGAGCAGTACGTTTTTTTTAATTGTATTATGGTTTTCAGCAAGATGTTGTATCTTTTTGTGTGTCCAAAATATTTTATGTCTATATGTTATCTCTTTCATTAATTCTCTTCTCATTCCTAGCTTGTCTATGGTTTTTGTTTTCTTCACTGGGACCTCAAGACGCAGCAATAGAGACCGCAGTCAGTGACTCATAGCTTGACTGCCTGCGTCAGGACCAGCGAACCAGAGCTGGTCAAGACTGCACTCCACCTCCACGTGGTGGTCCTGGAAACAGTCTGCAGCTGTGCAGTCTGGCTGAGCGAGTGTGGATCGAAATGGGAAGGCAAACCCGGTCCTAAAAAATGCCGTGCAGAAGTCGGATGTGTCGACCGAAAGGTGCAGATATCACAGCTTAGGCGTAAACAGACACAACGCAACCACCGTCCTTTTCAGGACGAACGAAGAAGAAGAAGAAGAAGTTTTCTTCACTGTCCATGATATGTGCTCCATTCTTCATTGTATCTACACTTCTTTCTTCTAAGTGCTTGTTCATTTTCCATGTTTCTGTGCCAATAATATATACAGGTTTTCTGAAAATTAGTAACTGTATTATGAATTTCAATAACCATGAGCAGATACGAGTGAACAGATAAATGATACTGCTTTTGCAGCCTCAAACTAAAGAATTTTATTGGCCATGTTCATTAAAATTCACATTCAAAATAAACACCTCAAGGTACAGTTTTTCAATGTCTCCTGGCGGGCACCCTCTGAAACACACAAAATGTACAGACGATATTCATACTTCATTTCCTACCACATGTTTTGCAGCAGCACAGGTGTAATCAATCTTAATGAATGTGTGACCAATAAAATTCCTTGTTAAACAAGCTGAATATGTCCTGGATGCTGCAGAGATGTGGTTTTGTAGATGATTGTTGAGAATATCCTGGACAGAGTAATGAGGATGTCCTGACAGAAGCCAATGTGCAAGAGAAACGTATTACTTACATTAGAAGGGAAGTAATCAATTTTCTTTGAGCATGTCTTGACAAAAGCACATTAAAAGGGAAGTAATCAATTTTCTTTAAGCATGTCTTGACAGAAGCACATTAAAAGGGAAGTAATCAATTTTCTTTAAGCATGTCCTAACAGAAACCAGCGAGCAAGGTTTTGGTTTTAAGGACTATCTTCATTGCACACGGACTACTCCATCAGTGCTCCGATCTCCTCCCTTAGATCACACAAGGAGGATCTCAGCACAGTGCACGAACTCCATAGCACCGGCGAGAATCCCAATGTGTGCATATAAGAATCACACATTCTATAAATATTTTTGTGGTAGGTAGGTTTCTAATTTTTAAATTTTGCCAGGGCAGCGGCCTGATAGACCTACTCTTTACGGTTTCCAACTGCCGTGGGATTTTTAACGTGCGCAACTTGCACACGGGACGTCCTATTTTTTCGCCCTTATCCGAGAAGGCTAGGCATCCAATCTCACTACCCATTAGACCAGGGGGGAGTATGACATTATTAGGACCACTGGTTCTGAAAAAAAATTTTCCATAATTATTCTCCTCAACTGGGAATCGAACTTGGTACCTCTAGAATTCGAGGCAGACGCCTTACCTCTTAGTCAGCCCCCCCCCCCCCCCTCCCCGTGCAAGGAACATTTTTTACTTACATTAGAAGGGAAGTAATCCAATTTCTTTGAGCATGTCCTGACAGAAGCCAATGTGCAAGGGAAACATATTACTTACATTACAAGGAAAGTAATAATTTTCTTTGGCATGTCCTGACGAGCAAGTGAGCAAGGGAAACTTATTACTTACATTCAAAGGCAAGTAATCCATTTTCTTTGAGCATGTCCTGACAGAAGCAAATGTGCAAGGGAAACTTATTACTTACAAGGAAAGTAATAATTTTCTTTGGCATGTCCTGACGAGCCAGTGAGCAAGGGAAACTTATTACTTACATTCGAAGGCAAGTAATCCATTTTCTTTGAGCATGTCCTGACAGAAGCCAATGTGCAAGGGAAACTTATTACTTACATTACAAGGAAAGTAATAATTTTCTTTGGCATGTCCTGATGAGCCAGTAAGCAAGGGAAACGTATTACTTACATTACAAGGAAAGTAATCCATTTTCTTTGAGCATGTCCTGACACAAGCCAATGTGCAAGGGAAACTTATTACATTACAAGGAAAGTAATAATTTTCTTTGGCATTTCCTGCCGAGCCAGTGAGCAAGGGAAGTAATAATTTTCTTTGGCATGTACTGACGAGCCAGTGAGCAAGGGAAACTTATTACTTACATTCGAAGGCAAGTAATCCATTTTCTTTGGGCACACAATGAGAAGAAGGCTAGAATATATCATGACTTACTTACTTAGTCGTTCCCCTTCTACCGTGAGGTGTAGAGGTTTGGAAGAGAGAGCGCCAGACTATCCTATCGGCTGTCTTCCTCCTGGCCTGGTTCCATTCTAGTCCTCGGTCCTTCAAATATTGTCTAATGTTGCCCTCCCAGCGGACTCTGGGTCGTCCTCGGGGTCTGGATCCTTGGCTCTTTGTTTCCCATGCTTGTCGTGGTATCCGATCTTCTCTCATTCTGCAGACATGGCCAAACCATCTTAATTGGGACTGTTCTACTTGGGTCTGCAGGGGGTAGGATTTAAGGCCTTGACGTATCGTCTGGTTGCGTACCATGTCTCTTCTTGTTACTTCAACCACCTTCCTCAGATACCTCATTTCTGAGGTTTGGATCTGGCTTTTATGGGTTGTAGTCATTGCCCATGACTCGCATCCATATGTCAAGACTATATATCATGACTACAGGAAAGATTTCCCAATGCAATGAAAGCTCCTCTTGCAACAAGAACCAGACAAGTGCCAGTGGAACAAGAGTTGAGAAGAAGACGCTGGCGATGGATAGGACACACATTGAGGTAACCTGCTGATAGCATTACAAGGCAGTCCTTGTTCTGGAATCCACAGCGAAAGATAGGCAGAGGTAGACCAAAAAACACACGGAGAAGAGAACTGGAAACAGAGGTGAAAATGATGAAAACATGGAAAGAACTTGAGCGGATGGCACGGGACAGGAAGACTTGGCATGTGTTTGTTGAAGGTCTATGCTCCTTGGGGAGCTACTGAGTATTGATTGACAGGAAAGATTGAAGGAATGAAAAGAGGATGACAGAAGACACTGGATGATTGTGACATCATGGCCTGGAAAGAAGTCAACAACAGAAGTGAGAAACAGTATTGGAGACAGGAAGTTGGGCAGACACTATGGTCAACTACACCACCAGGCATGGTGATTGAAGAAGAAAACTATAATGATTTAATTCATGATGTTTTTCAGATTGTGTGATCACTGAATTTTACTGAAGAATCAAAATGAATAGTTAAACTATTCACACGCTGTTGAACTTTACTTTAAACTCCATTCATTATCAGGTGCCATCTTCACATCGAAGGTCGGCAACAGCAGATCTCAAATGTCTTCTGTCTCTTGTCTGTATGGTGCACTCTGATTAACTCTTTCTTGTCCATCTCTCGATGTTATCTTCCCACTTGTCTTCCTCTTGTACGTTTGCCTTCAACTTTGCTTTCTGTTAAGGTCTTCTGTGTCCGGTGTTATGTCTTTTTACATGGCCAAAATATTTTAGATGTCTAATTTTGATCTCCTTCATTTATTCTCTTATCATTCCAATGTTTTCTAGGATCTCTTTATTTTGTTTTCTTCTCTTTCCATGAGAAGTGTCTCATTCTTCTGTATATCCACATCTCAAAGGCCTCAATGCCCTCTTCAAATTGCTTGTTCATTGTCCATGTTTCTACACCATACAGTAGGGGTCAGCAACAAGTCAATCCCGATCTACCAGTAGATCCCAGTGGATGATCTGGCAGGTCTTTAGGTGATGGCAGAAAAAAAAAAGAAGACTTTTTAAACTACTATGGCCGGGTATGCTGATGATGATGATGGCCTACTATATTGCCGATCATATGTGGGTTCGTATCACAACCCTAAACAGTAGGCAGCTCTTTTATGTGTGGTGGTGTTAAACTTCTGCTTTCTTTCCACATGAAGCCAAAACCGTTCACAACAGTGTATAACTGATGAATGATGTCACGAGTTGGCGAATGACTTCACTCGGACAGCAGTAGTAAATAACGGTGAAAAGTTTATTTACATAAAATAAAGTTGCGAAAGTGAAATGATGAGCTCAACCTTCACCTAAGGTTGGCAGTTACGTACAGCAACAAATTTAAACCAATTATTTCTACAAATGTCTTGCTCTCTCGTTCATTCTTGCTGCTTCAGTAGTTCTAGCTGTCTCTAATTGCTATGGTGGTCACGACTTGAAAAAGAAGCTACTGCTGTCAATATTTTTTTTTCTGCCCTCTAAATTCTTCATATGGCAACATTGTCTTTTCTAGATGTTCTGCTATACTTCTTCTGTATCAACTTGGTAGAGGATTCTGGCCTACCGCCAGGGATGAAAATTTGCCAAGGTCTATTGTTTCCTACTTCTCAGGACTAGCTTCTGTCTAATGTTCTTGTCATGTACTAAACAGTTTATCATATGTTGGTAACACTCAACATACCTGGTTGTCTTGAAAATACACACATTTCTCTTGTACTGGCGACGCTGTCTTCTTGTCCTCAGAATAACTTACAAAAGCTGTCAAAGTGGTGTAAAAAGCGATTTAACGGCTAGACGATATTTTCATATATCTGTCACCACAGAAGCAAACCAAACTCTCGGTATTATCGCCAGATGATACCTCTCAATTGCGCTTGCCACTTCTAAAATATTACACACTTGGGAGTGACCCCATTTCTGAACCTACGCTTAACGCATTCTCGAATCTGACTTTATTTTGAACAATTTACCACGATAACTATTACCGAACTTTCTAGACCAGACTTTGTCTCACAACAACTCAGCTAAATTCATTCCCTGCACGAGAATTTGTCAACCCATAGGCAACTCAGTTTAACAAACAACTTGATTCAGCACTTTTCCTAAGGGACGTAAAACACTACTCTAGACCTCTTTCTGAATGTATTATGGATTAATTCCCTTTGATTATAAATTCTACAAATCCGTTAATTTCCCTCTTATAAGTCATTGTCATACAATTTACCTCAGACCAAATTACACTACGGATATTTCGGACTAGACTTCTCCTGCTGGCATTTAGAATCTCGTTGTCCCTGGGAGCAAAGGTGTTTTTCCTGCATTCTCAATGAAAACTCTCGAACTAGCTACTAAAATATATTCGTGAACTGTGTGAGATAGGAACGTAATTCCCCCCTTCTCCCCCCCCCCCCCCCTTTTTTTTTTTTTTACAATTACAAATACGCGCGCGTAGATATATATACATGGTAGATCTTTAGAGGGCTCAGTTTTCCTAAAGTAGATCTCACAAACTCCAGGGTTGCCGGCTCCTGCCATACAGCAATGAAGACTATATATAACATATTATGATTCTCAATTTGAATTTGTGAGTTGTTTAGATGTTAGTGTGTCTCACGTTGTTTTAGATGTTAGTGTCTGTCTCATGTTGTTTTAGATGTTAGTGTCTGTCTCATGTTGGTTTAGATGTTAGTGTCTGTCTCATGTTGCTTTAGATGTTAGTGTCTGTCTCATGTTGTTTTAGATGTTAGTGTCTGTCTCATGTTGTTTAGATGTTAGTGTCTGTCTCATGTTGTTTAGATGTTAGTGTCTGTCTCATGTTGTTTAGATGTTAGTGTCTGTCTCATGTTGTTTTAGATGTTAGTGTCTGTCTCATGTTGTTTTAAATGTTAGTGTCTGTCTCATGTTGTTTAGATGTTAGTGTCTGTCTCATGTTGTTTAGATGTTAGTGTCTGTCTCATGTTGTTTTAGATGTTAGTGTCTGTCTCATGTTGTTTTAAATGTTAGTGTCTGTCTCATGTTGTTTAGATGTTAGTGTCTGTCTCATGTTGTTTAGATGTTAGTGTCTGTCTCATGTTGTTTAGATGTTAAGTGTCTGTCTCATGTTGTTTTAGATGTTAGTGTCTGTCGCATGTTGTTTAGATGTTAGTGTCTGTCTCATGTTGTTTAGATGTTAGTGTCTGTCTCATGTTGTTTTAGATGTTAGTGTCTGTCTCATGTTGTTTTAAATGTTAGTGTCTGTCTCATGTTGTTTTAAATGTTAGTGTCTGTCTCATGTTGTTTAGATGTTAGTGTCTGTCTCATGTTGTTTTAGATGTTAAGTGTCTGTCTCATGTTGTTTTAGATGTTAGTGTCTGTCTCATGTTGTTTTAGATGTTAGTGTCTGTCTCATGTTGTTTTAGATGTTAGTGTCTGTCTCATGTTGTTTAGATGTTAAGTGTCTGTCTCATGTTGTTTTAGATGTTAGTGTCTGTCTCATGTTGTTTTAGATGTTAGTGTCTGTCTCATGTTGTTTTAGATGTTAGTGTCTGTCTCATGTTGCTTTAGATGTTAGTGTCTGTCTCATGTTGCTTTAGATGTTAGTGTCTGTCTCATGTTGTTTTAGATGTTAGTGTCTGTCTCATGTTCTTCTTCTTCTTCTTTCCTTAGCCAAAGACCGACCAAGCAGTCAGAGGCCATCACGCCTTGTGGCGTCTTAAGGGCAACAGCAGATTGATTTTCTCTGTTGTAGTTTCCCATCACGCCTAGCGGCGTCTTTAGGGCAACAACAGATAGATCCATCTGCCGTTGTTTCCGTAATCGGTGTGACAAGCCAACGGGTGATCAGCCCATTGGGCTGTCTCATGTTGTTTAGATGTTAGTGTCTGTCTCATGTTGTTTAGATGTTAGTGTCTGTCTCATGTTGTTTAGATGTTAGTGTCTGTCTCATGTTGTTTTAGATGTTAGTGTCTGTCTCATGTTGTTTAGATGTTAGTGTCTGTCTCATGTTGTTTTAGATGTTAGTGTTTATCTCATGTTGTTTTAGATGTTAGTGTCTGTCTCATGTTGTTTAGATGTTAGTGTCTGTCTTGTGTTTTAGATGTTAGTGTCTGTCTCATGTTGTTTTGGATGTTAGTGTCTGTCTCATGTTGTTTTAGATGTTAGTGTCTGTCTCATGTTGTTTAGACGTTAGTGTCTGTCTCATGTTGTTTAGACGTTAGTGTCTGTCTCATGTTGTTTAGATGTTAGTGTCTGTCTCATGTTGTTTTAGATGTTAGTGTCTGTCTCATGTTGTTTAGATGTTAGTGTCTGTCTCATGTTGTTTAGATGTTAGTGTCTGTCTCATGTTGTTTTAGATGTTAGTGTCTGTCTCATGTTGTTTAGATGTTAGTGTCTGTCTCATGTTGTTTTAGATGTTAGTGTTTATCTCATGTTGTTTTAGATGTTAGTGTCTGTCTCATGTTGTTTAGATGTTAGTGTCTGTCTTGTGTTTTAGATGTTAGTGTCTGTCTCATGTTGTTTTGGATGTTAGTGTCTGTCTCATGTTGTTTTAGATGTTAGTGTCTGTCTCATGTTGTTTAGACGTTAGTGTCTGTCTCATGTTGTTTAGACGTTAGTGTCTGTCTCATGTTGTTTAGATGTTAGTGTCTGTCTCATGTTGTTTTAGATGTTAGTGTCTGTCTCATGTTGTTTAGATGTTAGTGTCTGTCTCATGTTGTTTAGATGTTAGTGTCTGTCTCATGTTGTTTTAGATGTTAGTGTCTGTCTCATGTTCTTCTTCTTCCGTCCTTAGCCAAAGACCGACCAAGCAGTCAGAGGCCATCACGCCTTGTGGCGTCTTAAGGGCAACAGCAGATTGATTTTCTCTGTTGTAGTTTCCCATCACGCCTAGCGGCGTCTTTAGGGCAACAACAGATAGATCCATCTGCCGTTGTTTCCGTAATCGGTGTGACAAGCCAACGGGTGATCAGCCCATTGGGCTGTCTCATGTTGTTTAGATGTTAGTGTCTGTCTCATGTTGTTTAGATGTTAGTGTCTGTCTCATGTTGTTTAGATGTTAGTGTCTGTCTCATGTTGTTTTAGATGTTAGTGTCTGTCTCATGTTGTTTAGATGTTAGTGTCTGTCTCATGTTGTTTTAGATGTTAGTGTCTATCTCATGTTGTTTTAGATGTTAGTGTCTGTCTCATGTTGTTTAGATGTTAGTGTCTGTCTTGTGTTTTAGATGTTAGTGTCTGTCTCATGTTGTTTTGGATGTTAGTGTCTGTCTCATGTTGTTTTAGATGTTAGTGTCTGTCTCATGTTGTTTAGACGTTAGTGTCTGTCTCATGTTGTTTAGACGTTAGTGTCTGTCTCATGTTGTTTAGATGTTAGTGTCTGTCTCATGTTGTTTTAGATGTTAGTGTCTGTCTCATGTTGTTTAGATGTTAGTGTCTGTCTCATGTTGTTTAGATGTTAGTGTCTGTCTCATGTTGTTTTAGATGTTAGTGTCTGTCTCATGTTCTTCTTCTTCCGTCCTTAGCCAAAGACCGACCAAGCAGTCAGAGGCCATCACGCCTTGTGGCGTCTTAAGGGCAACAGCAGATTGATTTTCTCTGTTGTAGTTTCCCATCCACCCGTGTGTTACCGGGGCCCGAAAGGGGAGCAAAGAATAGTAACACTGCACCCTACCACGCATGTCGTAAAAAGCGACTAAGGAGGGTATGGGCATGGGGCTGTTTACCCCATCCCGTAAAAACTTCGCACAGTGGGCTGATCACCTGCTTGCCAACCAATCTGATTACGGAAACAATGATAGATTGTTTGGTCTGTTTTTGTTCCACAAAGACGCCACTAGGCGTGGTGGAAACAGCGATAGATCGATCAATTTGTTGTTGCCCTAAGACGCCACTAGGCGTACTGGCCACATACTGCTTTGCCGGTTGATGGCTAAGGATGGAAGAAGAAGAAGAAGTTTCCCATCACGCCTAGCGGCGTCTTTAGGGCAACAACAGATAGATCCATCTGCCGTTGTTTCCGTAATCGGTGTGACAAGCCAACGGGTGATCAGCCCATTGGGCTGTCTCATGTTGTTTAGATGTTAGTGTCTGTCTCATGTTGTTTTGGATGTTAGTGTCTGTCTCATGTTGTTTTAGATGTTAGTGTCTGTCTTGTGTTTTAGATGTTAGTGTCTGTCTCATGTTGTTTAGATGTTAGTGTCTGTCTCATGTTGTTTTAGATGTTAGTGTCTATCTCATGTTGTTTTAGATGTTAGTGTCTGTCTCATGTTGTTTAGATGTTAGTGTGTCTTGTGTTTTAGATGTTAGTGTCTGTCTCATGTTGTTTTGGATGTTAGTGTCTGTCTCATGTTGTTTTAGATGTTAGTGTCTGTCTCATGTTGTTTAGACGTTAGTGTCTGTCTCATGTTGTTTAGACGTTAGTGTCTGTCTCATGTTGTTTAGATGTTAGTGTCTGTCTCATGTTGTTTTAGATGTTAGTGTCTGTCTCATGTTGTTTAGATGTTAGTGTCTGTCTCATGTTGTTTAGATGTTAGTGTCTGTCTCATGTTGTTTTAGATGTTAGTGTCTGTCTCATGTTGTTTTAGATGTTAGTGTCTGTCTCATGTTGTTTAGATGTTAGTGTCTGTCTCATGTTGTTTAGATGTGTCTGTCTCATGTTGTTTTAGATGTTAGTGTCTGTCTCATGTTGTTTTAGATGTTAGTGTCTGTCTCACATTGTTTTAGATGTTAGTGTCTGTCTCATGTTGTTTTAGATGTTAGTGTCTGTCTCATGTTGTTTAGATGTTAGTGTCTGTCTCATGTTGTTTAGATGTTAGTGTCTGTCTCATGTTGTTTAGATGTTAGTGTCTGTCTCATGTTGTTTTAGATGTTAGTGTCTGTCTCATGTTGTTTAGATGTTAGTGTACGTCTCATGTTGTTTAGATGTTAGTGTCTGTCTCATGTTGTTTTAGATGTTAGTGTCTGTCTCATGTTGTTTAGACGTTAGTGTCTGTCTCATGTTGTTTAGATGTTAGTGTCTGTCTCATGTTGTTTAGATGTTAGTGTCTGTCTCATGTTGTTTAGATGTGTCTGTCTCATGTTGTTTTAGATGTTAGTGTCTGTCTCATGTTGTTTTAGATGTTAGTGTCTGTCTCACATTGTTTTAGATGTTAGTGTCTGTCTCATGTTGTTTTAGATGTTAGTGTCTGTCTCATGTTGTTTAGATGTTAGTGTCTGTCTCATGTTGTTTAGATGTTAGTGTCTGTCTCATGTTGTTTAGATGTTAGTGTCTGTCTCATGTTGTTTTAGATGTTAGTGTCTGTCTCATGTTGTTTAGATGTTAGTGTCTGTCTCATGTTGTTTAGATGTTAGTGTCTGTCTCATGTTATTTAGATGTTAGTGTCTGTCTCATGTTGTTCAATGTAGCTTTGGCCATTCCTATTCTCTTTTTGATTTCTGTTTGGCATCTCCATTACTGTAGCTCAATGAGCTTAGCACTGAACTTAACAAGTCATTCACCATCTTTCAACTTCCCAAGGTTGACAGCATCTCAGAAGTCATGAAAATAAGGTAGTCCTGCAGAAAGGAAACACCTAGCTATGGGATACATCAGAAAGGTGTACCCAACCACAGAATGGACCCGTATATATACAGATGCATTTCAACAAAACCTAAAAAAAAAAAAAATTGAGGTGGAAGTGTATACACAAAATTAAATCATGGACCAGAAATACAAATATCAATGGCCATTGGAAAATTCTCAAACAACTTTAAAGCGGAGGCAGAAGCACTATAAATAGCTGCAATTACCATCATGGAAAACAAAGATTTTGTTAGGAGAAGATAGTGCTCCTTACAGACTCACTATCAGTCATCACAGCCCTTGGGAACAATAAAAAACAACAAATTAGACAGCCTGGCAGACGTACTAATGTAAACTAGCTATGAATTCAAAGAAGTAAAAGTACAGTGTTGAACTTTAATGTAAACTCCATTTCATTATCAGGTGCCATATTCACATCAAAGGTCGGCAACAGCAGATCTCAAATGTCTTCTGTCCCTTGTCTGTATGGTGCACTCTGATTAACTCTTTCCTGTCCATCTTTTGATGTTATCTTGATGGCTGCAATATATGATGAAATAAGAAGGCAGATAAACTTGCCAAAGAAGGAGGAAAGAAAATCCAAACAGAAGATAAAGTATAAAGAGATAAAAGCAATAATCAGAAATAACTATAGAGAAAAATGGCATAAGAAACACCCACACTCCGATACTGTAGAACTATACAATACATTACGAAGAAAAACCAAGTGATCATTTTCAGACTGAGTTGTTTCAGACTCCGATACCATCTGTTCAACAAACTGACAATCAGATATGTGTCCATGTGAGGGAGGACAGACAGACAGACAGATATGTGTCAATGTGAGGGAGGACAGACAGACAGACAGATATGTGTCCATGTGAGGGAGGACAGACAGACAGACAGATGTGTCCATGTGAGGGAAGACAGACAGACAGACAGATATGCGTCCATGTGAGGGAGGACAGACAGATATGTGTCCATGTGAGGGAGGACAGACAGATATGTGTCCATGTGAGGGAGGACAGACAAATATGTGTCCATGTGAGGGAGGACAGACAGTAGAACATGTACTCCAAAACTACCAGCTCCTTGAGAAGAGCAGGGTGGTAGCATGGCCTTCTCCAACCCAGATGAGGAAAAAACTGTACAGTGACGAGAGAAGCCTGAGACAGACTGCCAGCTTTATATGAGAGATAGATGGTGTTATTTGAAGGCGAACAGAGGTCATGACGCTCAATGTGAGCAACCCTGAGCCCATTCAGTAAGGAATCAGCAACTGGAACAGACAGATGCCTTCACATACCTAGGATGCATAGTAACACCAGACGGCGGAGCAAGCAAAGACATCAACAACAGAATAACAAAGCAAGAACAGCCTTTTTTAGTCTAAACAACATCTGGAAGTCCTCTCAGTACAGCACAAGCACAAAATTAGGATTATATCAGAGCCGTGTGCTTTCTGTGCTTCTCTATGGCGTGGAGAGCTGGAGAGTTACAGAGAAGGAAATGTTGAAATTGTCCTCTTTTCACACAACATGCCTAAAAAAAAATTCTCCGAATCTTTTGGCCGAATACCATCACCAACCAAGATCTGCTTACTCGGAGCAAGCAAGCGACGAAGAACTCCCCAAGGACCACAGGCCAAATCTTGTCCCGTGTCATCTCTTCTTCATTCCCTTCTTGTCTGTCTCCAGGTCTCTTCTCCCTCTACCTCTCCTACCCTGGTGATACCAGAACAAGGACTGCCTTGTAACGCTATCAACAGGTAATCTCTAGAATGCTTCTCTCAAAAACTATTTATCCACCTCTACGCAACACAATTTTTGTGAGGGGGGTTTTGTACAGACAGAGGGGCAAAGTCTTTACAGACAGGGGGTATGATGTGCTGGTGTTGTGGGTAGTGGGTTTCCCCCCTTGCTTCACCCTAGGCCTAGTGAATTCTTGTTCATGAAAGGAGCGTCCATTGCGGTGTTAGTCTCTTGGCCTAGCAAAACCTCTCATACCCCAAGATCGTTGTGCGTGGTGAAGAGCCACACCCTCCTCGAGGTAGTCCTGGTAACTGAGGGTGCGAATCCTCAGGCTAAACACAACGGATCTAGAGGAGCAAACCTCGATAATAAAACCGGTGCACTACACCGTACACGCCCTCTGTGGGTGGGAAGGAGCCAGATGGATACTGAACAAGTCTTGGGAGTGGGAACGAGTGTGGACTGCTCCCTGAAGATCGGAACCCATCGTACAGGCACAGAGACTCAGGACTTGACGATCCTATTGCCTTCAACTCTTGGTCACATGCCTAGAGCCTTGGAGAACTCGGCGTAACCAGCAGGCAATTTGGTGGCGGGGAAAGAGCACTGTGAGCCCTACCTTGGCTACGTATCACAAGGAGACGCAGAAACACCCCCTTTATCTCCCCCAGAGCTGGCACAGTACACTTCTGGCTTCTACCCGGGGCGGTAAGAAATCCACATCAAACCTGGCAGAGCAAGTCCTCTATCAGATGCGGCCGATGCTGGGCCCACTGGCGCGTGGACACGTCCCGATCCCCATCGAGACTTGCCCGGGGAGCCCACCCCGGCTCAAAAAAGCAGAGAAGGCCACTCTCCAAACCTCCGATGTCTTGCGGGCGGTGTTAGGATGTGCAAGAACATGGACAGGAAGACTCCACAACTTCCCCACTGAAGACACGCCCACGGCGACCGTTGCCTCAATTGGCTGTGTGTGGTGTACCCGGAAACGGGGCCTCCCAGTACTGAGGCACAGTTAAGTCCCCGATGTCACTTATCGGTGCAGAGTTGAGAGAGATGGCTGAGCATCACAATCCCTCCTGTGTTGCAGCATGATGAGAACCCAGCATTGCACACTGAGCTTGGGGGGATCACTTGGGCACCAGACTTAATACTGGCTCTTGACTGGATGGCCGCATGCAGGAGATTTCTACAATGGAGGGTTGGCAGGTGGTGGGTATCTCCATACGAGCCCGGACGCCGCCTCGGTAAACAAGGTCCGCGCAGAGCAGTGACACCCCCAGGCTGCTTGCGAATAGTCTACTACTGGGAACATAAACAGATTAGGGATGAGCCCACTCTCCCGTTGAACAGGTGCTAAAGTCATAGATACTGGGCCAGAAGGCGCACCGGAAACCACAGTATCACGCAACTCGCTTTTTTTTTTCTATGGAGAGTACACCGTCAAATAAATCTCGTACTGGTGCTCGCCCTGTGGAGCTCCACCAGGCAGGTGCAGTGCCGGGCTCTGAGCCTCGACAGAGCCCACCCTCAGCTACTGGAGGACCCTCTAGACCGTCTTGTGGAGTCAGCAGACGGCGGAGAACTACTGACCAAAACAAAACAGAAAAAGAGAAACCCAGAGTGCCACTTGTCATGATGCACTGGAATGCAGAGGGAGTGAACAGCAAGCAGGCTGGATACAGCAAAAAGACAGAGCTGGAAAACATCTTGTATGAGAAGCAAGTCAGTGTTTGCTGTATCCAAGAGACTCACTTGAAAGCAGATCAAACCTTTAAAATAAGGGGATATCAATGCTTCAGATCCGACAGAAAAGATAGACGAAAAGGAGGAGTACTTACTCTTGTAAGGAATAACATTCCTGCACACGAAAGGAAAACCTTCATGGATGGAGCAGAATATCAGCTGTTGCAGATAAAGATAGACAAGATGGAAATAGAACTCCTGAACTATTACTGTCCGAACAACAAACCCCTGAGTCTCAGCTCTATACAGGTACCAGCCACCAACTTTATAGCAGTTGGAGACTTTAATAGCCACTCCCAGAGCTGGGGCTATAACCATCTGGATCACAGAGGTGAAGAGGTTGAAAACTTGGCAAGATGATCACTCCCTAATCCTAGTCAATAATGCCACAGATACTCCTACCTTCTACTCCAGAGGATGGCACACAACTTCAACACCAGATCTTGCCTTCTCCACACCAGATATAGCTGGATCTATTAGTAGAGAAGTAGGAGACCAACTAGGGGGAAGCGACCATCGCCCAATCTTTCTTACTGTCCAGAGTGCAACTCTCAGTACAGGCCCAGCCATTACAAGATGGAACGACACAAAAGCCAACGGGTGTTTATTCAGGCATCAGGTGAACACGCTGCTGTCTACCCTCAAGGTACAGAACAGAGACATTAATGAAGTGGTAAAAGACTTCAACAGATGCATACTACAAGCTGCAAAAGAAACCATTCCCAAAGGATGCCGGCGTAACTACAAACCATACTGGTCCAGCACACTCCAAGAACGTCAGGAAGCTATGGACAGGGCTAGAAAGGATGCAGAGTCTCAGCCTTCACTTGAAACTCACAACAAATGGAAAAAGGCTGTAGCAGAGTTTCAGAGAACAAAGCTAGAAGAAAAACGGAAAAGCTGGAGAACTAAAACGGCATCGCTGAACCTTGAGAAAGACGGCAGGAAACTTTGGAGATTAGTCAAGTCTCTAAATGAAGAGCGTTCCTCACCTAGGCAGACTATCACATTGGATGAAGGTGGCAAACTTTTCAGAGGAAAACAAGCTGCAGACTTGTTTGCTAGAAGATACAGTTCAGAAAGCAACTTACCCATTAACATAGATCATCAGAGAGAGATAAGAAAAGAAATACTGGCAACCATGGGACAGACAAATACTCCTGCCCCAATGAGGGAACCCATCACACTAGGAGAACTACAGAAGGCTATTTCCAAGCTTAAGTTTCAAAAGTCACCCGGCCCAGACAAAATCAGCAACGAAATGCTAGTAAATCTGAGCTCAGCAGCAAAGACAAAACTGCTTGAGATATTCAACCACAGCTGGTTGAAAGGAACGGTACCCCAAGTATGGAGAGAAGCCATCACAATACCCATACTAAAGAAAGGGAAATGTAAGACCGAGGCTGCAAGTTACCGGCCAATCAGTCTCACAAGCTGTGTTGGGAAGACTATGGAGCGAATAGTCAACCACAGATTGAAATGGTATTTAGAGTCTGAGCAGATCCTGGTGCCGGAACAAGCTGGATTTAGAGAATGCTACAGTATAGAAGACCAAGTTACTTACTTGTCTCAAGCAATAGAAGATGCCTTCCAGGAGAAGAAAAAGGTCCTAACGATCTGGGTCGACTTCAAGCAGGCCTTTGACAAGGTGTGGAAAGATGGCCTCATTGCAAAACTTAGGAGAAGTGGAATCCAAGGCAACATGATGAAATGGATCCAGTCATACTTGCATAACAGGAGAACTAGAGTCACTCTTGACGGTCTGCAGAGCAGAAAAGTGTTGCTCCATCAGGGGGTACCTCAAGGAGGAGTAATTTCCCCAACACTCTTCCTTGTTTACATCAATGACCTGGTGAAAGATCTCCCTGCAGGAGTTAAAGCTGCCTTATATGCAGATGACCTAGTACTCTGGTGCGCTGATGAAAATGTCACCACAGCAAATTATAGAATGCAGCGGGCAGCAGACATGCTAGTGTCATGGGCAGAGAAATGGCTTATCACAATAAACACAGACAAAACCTCCACAACACTGTTCTCCCTCGCCCTCAAGGACAAATCAGCTAACATACACCTAGGGACAACCGTGATCAAGGAAGAAAGCAACCCCACCTATCTTGGGGTGACATTTGACCAAAGGCTTACATGGAATAAGCATATTGAAAATGCAGAAGGAAAGGCCCGAAGACGACTAGGCATACTCAGAAAATTAGCAGGTACCAACTGGGGAGCAAATGAACAAAATCTAAAGAAGATTTATAATGGAGTAATAAGACCACACTTAGAGTTTAGCTCAGCAGCATGGTCATCAGCTGCTAACTCACATCTGCAGTCTTTGGACAAGGTGCAAAATCAAGCTCTCAGGCTCATTACAGGAGCCATGAAAACTACACCAATAACAGAGATGCAGAAGGTTGCTGGATTACAGACACTGTCCCATAGAAGAGACACAAAAACCATGATCCAGATGGAAAAGTGCTACAGTATGCCAATGCACCCAATGAAGGCAAGACTAGATGATCTGGCATTGGGACGTCTAAAGCGTAGCAGCTTTGTGCATCGGGGAAAAAGACTTATAAGACAGCATCAAGAAGACCTATCCATGAAGACAACACCACTGAAGCCCACCCTATACCCTGTACCATGGGAGCAGGCCAGCAGTGCCCTCCAAATTAATACATCAGTCAGTGGTCTCACAAGTGGATATGAGTATAATGATCTGCAAAAACGAACTGCTACATTGAGTATGATCCAAGAAAGCTATCCCGATCAATCATGGATACATGCCTATACAGATGGATCAGCAACTAATGCTGTTAGGAATGGAGGTGCCGGTATCTTTATCTCATATCCTGACAACCACTATGAGACTAGGCACATTCCCACTGGTAAATTCTGTTCCAACTATACAGCTGAGGTTCAAGCTCTAGAGCAAGCTGCAAATATGATTTATAACACCAACTCTGACTGCCACCAGGTAGTCATCCTCACAGATGCACTGTCTGTCCTGCAAGCTCTCAAGGGTGGTAAACTCCCGCATCTGAGAAATGAACTAAACAAGGTAGCTGCCAAAAAGAGAACCATACTTCAGTGGGTACCATCTCATTGTGGTGTACCCGGAAATGAAAAGGCAGATAAACTTGCAAAAAAGGGAGGAGAATGTGAACAAGAAGATAATGAAGTCACATACTTTGAGAAAATGAGAGCTATCCAGACTATCAGAAGAGAACAGAACCAACCCAAAGACGACTATCACACTCTCGACCGGCAGGGACAGATAACTATTTTTCGACTCAGGACAGGGCATAAAACAAACTGAATAAACACATGCACAAGCTACGATTGTCTGCTTCACCACTGTGCACATGTGGATTAAACGAACAAACTGCTGAGCATGTTCTACAGGACTGTCCTCTGTATGACCAGTTAAGAAAGATATACTGGCCGAATGACTCAACACTAAACTCAAAGCTATATGGAGTTAAAGAGGAACTTCAAACAACAGTCGAATTCATCATGAGAACTCGTCTGACGGTGTAATCATCAAAGATGCGATCGCAAGAAGAAGACTATGAGACTAGGCACATTCCCACTGGTAAATTCTGTTCCAACTATACAGCTGAGGTTCAAGCTCTAGAGCAAGCTGCAAATATGATTTATAACACCAACTCTGACTGCCACCAGGTAGTCATCTTCACAGATGCACTGTCTGTCCTGCAAGCTCTCAAGGGTGGTAAACTCCCGCATCTGAGAAATGAACTAAACAAGGTAGCTGCCAAAAAGAGAACCATACTTCAGTGGGTACCATCTCATTGTGGTGTACCCGGAAATGAAAAGGCAGATAAACTTGCAAAAAAGGGAGGAGAATGTGAACAAGAAGATAATGAAGTCACATACTTTGAGAAAAAGAGAGCTATCCAGACTATCAGAAGAGAACAGAACCAACCCAAAGACGACTATCACACTCTCGGATTATGATAATTCAGCTGTTATGGTATTTTGTATGGTACTGATGGGAAGTCAAGAAACAGCAAGACCAAAAATAGTCTTCATCTGTTACAAAGAACAAACAAGTTAGTCAACAAGAACAAGTCACTGGTATGTACTGAATGATTGAAAAATCACTTCTTATTTTGATATAAGGAAATCTTCACTTGTATCTCTTGGATATGCACGAAACAAATTCAAAACAGGATTAAGAGTTACCATTTAACTAGTAAGTTTTTTTAATTTCCAGAAACAAAACAAAATACACTTAAGGCCCCATTTTTCAGCTTTCTATTACTACGCTGGTTTTCAAGTGCATACATGTTCATTATGTTCGGCGCTTTTCTAGCATGATGTGCACATCAGCTGAGTCAAAGAATGGCTTTGGGGACCACTTTATTGTCGGTAACTCAGTCTGTTTACAGGATTTGTGCGTTCTTCTTCTTCTTCCATCCTTAGCCGCCTACTGTCAAAGCAGTCAGTGGCCATCACGCCTGGTGGCATCTTGTAGGGCAGCAACAAACAGCTTCCACCTTGCTCGGTCGGCGGCCATGCTTCGTGAAGTGCCCCAGCTCTGGTTCATTCTTTGCATCTTGGCCTCCACAGATCTCCGCCAAGTTGTTTTCGGTTGGTCTCTCGCTTTTCTTCAGGGGTCCAAAGCATAGCTGTTCTTGTGATGGCATCAGGGTCTCTTCTGAGGACATGGCCAACCCAACTCCAGCGTCTGCCAGCCGTGATGGTGTGCATGTCCTCTTGGTTGCTCCGAGTAAGCAGTTCTTGGTTGCTGATGGTATTCAGCCAAAAGATTCTGAGAATTTTCCTTAGGCAGATTGTGTGGAAAGAAGACAATTTGTGCGCTCAATGTCTCTGTATTCTGGCAATTTTCTAAACTTTCAAAATTTATATTATATTACAAACAATATTTTTTAAAATAATTACAATGATCTAAATGCAGTAGTGATAAAAATTGTAGTCATAAGCCTCTTACTTTAAAAGCATTACATTAATTTTACTTTTGTATCATCATTTTTTTAGCCTAGCTCTGGAGTGCACTTAATATATCATAGTATAAGCATGTTATTAAGATTATATATACAAGTTTAAAAAAAGGCAATGTTCCGCTTTTCGGCGGGGGTCTGGAACCTAACCCACTGTACGAGCGGGGCCCTCTGTCAAATAAAATCTAAAATAGCCATCACATTGACGTGACAAGGGAGAGCAAAAATTGCTGCCGGCTAGAAAGTCATGTGTGGAACTGGCTGGATCTCATATTTTAGATAAACAAAGCACCAGCTAATTCTCTTTAGTTTGACGTTTGTTTCATGTAAATCAGTTTGATAGTAGTGAAGAAATAAATATTTAAAAATTGATAGTGACTTTACAATCACCCAGTAGAACTGATATTCTTCTGACAAATAAGCCATACGCTCAAAACCACACATAAAATAGTGACCGGATTGAGGCTGATTGATATAAAGACATCATCACCCCCTGTCAGTTCTCCAAGTAGTGTACGCCTTCAACAAACTTATGCCAAATCCTCTTGTCACACGCCAAGTCCACCTGTCACACGCCAAGTCCTCCTGTCACATGTCAAGTCCACCTGTCACATGCCAAGTCCACCTGTCACATGTCAAGTCCACCTGTCACATGCCAAGTTCACCTGTCACATGCCAAGTTCACCTGTCACATGCCAAGTCCACCTGTCACATACCAAGTCCACCTGTCACATACCAAGTCCACCTGTCACATGCCAAGTTCACCTGTCACATGCCATCAGCTCTAGTTGTCTTCCTCATTCATTTCATTCCAGTCTCCAGTTCTCTTCTCTGTTTGTTTGTCAGTCTCCCTCGACCTCTCTTACCATGGGGGGAGAACGACGACTCCAGAATATGGACTTGCCTGTAATGCTATTAACAGGTTTCTTGAACGTGTGTCCTAAATCTCTAGAAAAGTCAAACTTACTAAGTCGTTTCTCTTCTACCCTGTGGTGTAGAGGTTTAGCTGGCTTTTGTGGGTTGTAGTCATTGCCTTTGACTTGCATCCATAAATCAAGACTGGAATATAGGTGGAGCTGTATACAGCCAACTTTGTCTGCTTGCTAATTTCTTTTTTGCTGAGGAATTCTTGAATTATAGATTGGAAAAGTCTCCCAACTGCTGCTCTTTGGGTAGCCAACTCTTCTTTGATGCCTCCCTTCCAGCCTTTTACAGCTCCAAGGTATTTAAAGTGATTGACCTGCTCCAGGACCTGATCTCCCAGCATAATCTTGATGTCTTCTTTCCTCTTGTGATATCATCATGGTTTTTGTTTTGGTGCTACTGATGACCATCCCTCTCTTCTCCAGTTCTTCCTTTCAGACTTGACTGAAGATGTTCTTCTGATTTAGCAATCAGGGCAACAATGTCAGAAAATGCCAGCTCTGAAACACAGACCTGTCTCATCTTCCAGTACCCCACTGAATACTTTCTTGTCCTCTCCTTACATGCTTTGATGGCATCTCTATGGTGAAGTAAAACAATGTACAAATTATAACCTAAAATTACTGTACTGTACAGTCATGTACTGTAATAAGTAATGAAACAAAAGTGAACAGTACTCATAGGATGGCTGTCTTAAGTACAAGTGGTCGTACGTCGCATGTCTTAAGTTGAGGACAATCTGTACAGAAATGTCACAGTTTTGAATTCTCTTGAAAGTACAAAGTACTTCCAGCAGATTTCAGTTTTTCAGAGTATTGGAATATTGCACAGCAAACTTACCGACATTTGTCCCACATTTTTGTGCATGATCAAATAACAGTTTATCTCCTAGTAAAATGGGAGAACAAATGAATGCAACTAAAGTGAAATTGTGTAGCAAAAGTTTTATTTAACAACAACGACAAAAGTACATCTACACTTCAGCCAAACAAGCCCTCAATAGGGAACAAGACAATGTGTGTTTTTGTTTGTTTGTCTTGTTCTCTGATTAAGACATACATGACTGACACATTATGTGCTGTTTTTGCTTTTGTAACTGTACAGAATGTTTTTGCTTTTGTAACTGTACAGAACTGACGTCTTGTTTATGACATATTACACCAGTAACAACGAATAATGCTAAAACAGGTTCAATGCAATGTCACACATAAAATCGAGCTTTCCTTGATGTGAAGATACATTCAGGAATGTTCAGAATGCTGGAAAGTTAATCTCAAGGACTACAAAGTCAACATCAATGAAATAAAAACCACAGATAAATCCCTTCTGTGAAAATCAACACATCAAAACTGTCCATCAGCAAGACCAGTGTAAGACAAAATTTAAAAAAGTGGAGGGTGAAACACAGGCTGATCTAAGTTAAATCTCAGACTGGACATGACATCACAAGTAGATGGGGGGGTCAGACTGGACATGACATCACAAGTAGATGGGGTGGGGGCCCCTTGCTTCATATCATCATTATCCTTCTCATGCCCCCACTACAGCTGGGCCCCTTTTTGGAAGCCTGCACTAAGCATTCACCTGCTTTTGCAGTAGTGGTTTCTGTAATAAACATGTAAACAAATAAGGTGGGGAAACCCGAGGCCTGTAAACAGTAAATAAATAATTAAATAATACACAAAGGTATTTTTCAGCTAGGCGGTGGTGTCATGCTGAAGGTCCTGGGTTCGAATCCCATTGAGCCTATCACTTCTGTTGTTACTTCTTTATTTCTCACGAGTTTCTGTAACAACTAGTTTTACATGACGAGTTTGCCAGCCTCATATTGATTGCCTTGTATGACATACTTCATAAGGGATATTTAAAAAAAAAAAACGCAAGCTGGAATGAAGAGGGGATATTGTTCCTCATACATAAGAAAGTGATAAACGGCCATTACTTCATACGAGAATGCCAGAAAGTGGTACTTCACACAGGACATGTGAAAGCTAGATTCAGGAGACATTTTCACACAAGTCAAGTAATGAGATACAGCGAGCGAAGTCCCATAGCAGATACTGTCGCAGGGGAGTAAAGTGTTAGAGATTTAACTACACTAGGTCTCAGCTTTATGAGGTGGGGTGACCAGTTCATTTTCCTGCTCCCGTTGCCTTCCTTAACTCAAGAGCAGAGTCAGGTACCCATTTACAGCTGGGTAGACTGGAGCATGACACCCACAATCTAGTAACTTTGCAGTCAGCAGCAAGAGTTCTAACCACTCTGGCGCTCAGTAAGGGAAGACAAAACATTAATAACCAGGTCATAGGAAAAAAAATAATGACAAAATCAGTTGCAGAAAATTTAAAAAAAAAAAAATATTTAAAATCATAATCTATTCTGGATCAAGGCAACAAAGAGAGAGAGCTCACACAAAGTCTGCTGGAAAAATATTCAGTAGTCATGTGTTACATAAGCAGCTGAGGGGAAGAAAATCAAGCAAACAAGTGACATATTCCCAAAACTAAGTTTCACAAACTATCATGGCTTGTCCTACTCTCACACACACACATATATTCAACATATTCACAAAATGTTCTCACAATTCTCAATGCCTACTGCAAGAATTAATTATTTTTACAATCTAGAAAATGCAATAAAAAATAAATACTGGTGATCCTAATATATGTGAACATTCTAAACACAAACTACCTAAGCACCATGTAAACTAACAGCTACAACAACAACAAATGCTACGCAAATGTACAGAAACAGTCTCGCTCAAACACAAACATAAGTCTGACGTATGATAAAACTGTATCAACAGTTCCTATTACTAACAACACATCAGACTTGAGTATCTATCACTAACATACAGCATTTGTTGCAGCTAACATAAGTTAACATAACCTCTACATTCACATAAAGAATGGTACGACATGAAGGTGTCCAAATTCAATAAATCTAACAAGACTACCACCGACTTATCTTAATTCACTGAAGGCCAGAAAGTGTGTGGCTAGCCTGTTTCACATGTTTTTATATCCTGAACTAACATCTAGTCTCATAAAGTCCGCTACGGCCGATGTATCGCACCCATTTGATCACATCATGGTCACTATAATTAATCTTGGACTCAAAAACCTTCAGATAGCGGACCTTGAATCCAGATGGGGCAAATGGCACCTTTAAAGAAAAAAGAAGAAACAGCAAAGCTGTCGAAAAGCAATGCTCCGCAGACAGCTATGATATCTTGATTGTCAGGTAGGTGAGCAATTGGTTAATTTAAAAAGTGAGTCTGCATGAAATCTGCTTAGACCTAACCCTTTCCCGCCCAACCCAATTTACTGTATTTTTATCGTAAAGTCCAAGGCAAGGGAAGTAACTCAGTTTGTTTGCAATAGAGACCTTAAAAGAAAATTCATTAAAAAATAACGAATTGAGCTAAAATTATTTTCCTTATGAATACACAGAATTAAATTATGTATCCCCTAATATATTCATAATAAAAATAATGTATAAGTATTATGTAATCAAAATGTCATTAGTGTGGACAGTTTTTTATATTATTTAACATTAGATGTGTTACCTCACTACTATCAAAGATAACAGCATGCACGTATATTAAAAATGATATAGTTCACAACAGTTCATGAAATGATGCATAGCACAGTCGTTTGCAGAGGTGAATTTTGCATACTGGACATCCATAAACAGTCTCTACAGAACGTCCAGAAAACGCTTTTTGTTTTGTGAGTGAACGAAACAGCTTTTTTTTTTCGCCCATGCATTTGCAGAAGTTCATGTTTGCTTCGTCTTTTTCCTGCTTTTTTTTTTCACCGACAGGCTGCAGTCAAGTCATCAAGAATTCCAAGACAGAATTGTAGGTGGTTGTTAAAGACATATCTACTTCTTTAGTATTCACGAGTGCCTGAAAACATACCTTTATGTGTGTGTAATATTTATTTAGGTGGTTGTTAAAGACATATCTACTTCTTTAGTATTCACGAGTGCCTGAAAACATACCTTTATGTGTGTGTAATATTTATTTAGGTGGTTGTTAAAGACATATCTACTTCTTTAGTATTCATGAGTGCCTGAAAACATACCTTTATGTGTGTGTAATATTTATTTAGGTGGTTGTTAAAGACATATCTACTTCTTTAGTATTCACGAGTGCCTGAAAACATACCTTTATGTGTGTGTAATATTTATTTAGGTGGTTGTTATTGTTGTTTAACTAGGGCTGCTGTGCTTTTCGCTCTTTTGCAGCCAATACCAAGTTGAAGACTTCTTGGTATTATTTACACTGTAGATCTAGGCTTTTCCTGTGGCTTTTCTGCCATTTCACAACGTGCTGAGCTGAAGTCATGAGCTCGTTTCTCCAGCTTGGCTTGCATTTAAAGGATCGTCACATATGGTCCCAAGCTAGGAGTAAGAAGCGTGGCACACTGTGCATTCTGCACCATCCAAGGCGGCTCTCCAACTATGCAGAGCTAAAATACTGTGCTCTGGTACTGGGCTCTCCCAAGGAATTGTCACGTCCTGCACAGAGCCACTTCTCAGCTTCCCCTGCCTATCACTGGGTACAAAGTGAGATCTACCTGCATGCAGTCAACCAAGTCAAAGCCAAAGAATCAAGTGACTTCTCCAAGCTTACTGTGCAATGCTGGGTTCTCAACAAATTTCACTACATGGGGAATCCCTGGAAGTGTGTGGATGATTTCAAGAGTCAATGGGGGTGGTCATATAAAAATTACTCCAGATATGCCTCCATGCATTTGACACTAAGATAGAGTAGTGCTCTTCCATAGCAGGTGTGTGATTTCTCCCTATCATAATTTTTAACAGACAAAAGATTGTGATACATAATTGTGGCCCTGAAAATGGACGGTGCTCAAACATGCCATTGCTTTTGTGTTAAGACTATGTATCAGTTGTAAACCACCTACTTACATACTAGCAATACACCGGGTTATGCTTATAACTCACTTCTCACCTGTCACCTTTTACAAACCAGAAATCTACTTGGCTATTTTCATAACTCATTTCTCACTTCAAAGTCACCTACAAACTAACAATTCACTTCCTATGTTCATAACTCATTTCTCACCTTAAAGAAATCACCTATACACTAGCAATCCACCTGGCCATGTTTATAACTCATTTCTCACCTTAAAGAAGTCACCTTCTACACACTAGCAATTCACCTAGTTATGTTCGTAACTCATTTCTTACCTCAAAGTTCATAGAAATAGGAGGCCTGGTCCATTTCTTGCCCTTATCACTGGTATTCAGAAGTTCAATCTCAGCACTAAGCTGGCACTCCTTCATACCTCCCATACGTTTGATCCTAAAATAAAAGAATTGGCAAGACATTTTTGTCATTTATGACACAATGGTGATTTCTTTATTAATTGCTAATTCTCATTTTCTGATATTGCTCTGCTTTGGCAGCACTGATAAACTATTCTAAGAAGCTGACTGTGATTACAAAATATTTTTTTCTTTAAAGGCTAGAAGGATGTCGAAATAGATAATAAATGATGTCGTGAAAGAGGCCAAACATAAAGAAAAATCACTGCTTAATTAAAAACGGTCCTCACAGGAAATGCTATGATAAGAGGAAAGTTAAAACTCAAAACAGGAAAGCAAAAAAAAAAAAAAAAGGCAAGAGGGCCATGGCAGAAAGCAAAACATACCTGGACAGTCTAACACAGAAAAAACTTATTAATCGAACCAATGGAGAAGATCAACAACTGAAGGAATATGATAATCTCATCCAGCCAGTATGGCACTTAAAGGACAAAAACTGAAATATCCAACAGATCAGGGGCCGACATAAGGTAGATCCTTCTTCTTCTTCCTCGTTCGTCCTGAAAAGGACGTTGGTTGCATTGTGTCTGTTTACACTGGAGCTGCGATATCTGCGCCTTTCGGCCGGCACATCTGACTTCAGCACAGCATTTTTTGAGACCGGGATTGCCTTCCCTCTTCAATCCCTACTCTCTCAGCCAGACTGCAGTCTGTTTCCAGGACCACCACGTGGAGGTGGAGTAGGGTCTTGGTCAGCTCTGGTTCGCTGACCCTAACGCAAGCAGTCAAGCTATCGGTCGCTGACTGCATTCTCTATTGCTGCATCTTTGGATCCCTTGTAGATCCAGATCTACAGGCAGATCACATGGAATCATTTGGTAGATATCTAGGTGCAACGGAAAAGAGCTAGAATATTACAGCTAGAGAAATTTCTCACAAGCCCTCTCCTGATGGCATTTAAGAGCGTGACATCCACAGGATTCAAGGTATTTTGTTCCTCATTCTCGGTGATAACTCATAAGCTAGCTTACAAGAACTCACTTTTCTTTGAAGTGAAGTTTTGGTTTTAAGGACTATCTTCATTACACGAGAGTCTGATTGACAGAGTGGTTAGAACACTGATCTCTCGCGGCAAAGGTGCCAGGTTCAAATCACAGTACCGATATGCTCCAGTCTACCCAGCTGTAAATGGGTACCCGACTGCTCTTTGAGTTATGGAAGGAAATGGCAGCAAGGAAGGGAGCTGGTCACCCCACTTCTTGATGCTGGACACGGTGAAGTCTCTAACACTTCACTCCCCTATGGCAGTATCTGCTATGGCACTTCTGTTACCTTTTTTCATTACACACAAACTCCATCAGTTCTCTGATCTCCCTTAGATCATAAAAGGAGGATCTCAGCACAGTGAATGCACTCCATAGCACCAGCAAGAATCCCAATGTATGTATATAAGAATCACACATTCTACATATATTTTTGTGGTGGGTAGGTCTCTAATTTTTTATTTTGCCAGGGCAGCAGCCTTTATGGTCTAATGTTCACGATTTCCAACTGCTGGGGGATTTTTAACGTGCGCAACTTGCACACGGGACCTCCTATGCTTTTGCCCTTATCTGAGAAGGCTAGGCATCTGATCTCACTACCTAGGAGAACAGGGGGAGTATGACATCATCAGGACCACTGGTTCTGGAAAAAGAAATTTCCATAAATTATATTCCCTCTACTGGGAATCGAACCCGGTAACTTTAGAATTCAAGGCGGATGCCATACTTCTTTGCCACTCCAACCCCCTGAGGTGAAGTTAACACTCGGTAAAATATTAAGTTTGAATTTTCTACTGCTTTGTTGATGGAACTGCAAGAAACAGATCGTCTGACAGAGATAAACATTACACACACACATTGCACTCATCCCAAATTCTAATACTCTAAAACCCGAAGACAGACATGATTTTAGCCAAATATCTCTACAGACATAAGTGTTTTTAAAGTAGATCTCCACAGCTTCTGGGATGTCTGACACTGCATTATCAATCAATCAACCAACCAACCTATCAATCAATCAACCAACCAACCAATTAATCAATCAACCAACCAATCAATCAATCAACAAACCAACCAATACCCTTTAGCTCCCCAAGGAGCATAGGCCTTCAACAACCACATACCAAGTCTTCCTGTCCTGTGCCATCACCTCAAAATCTTTCCACACTTTCCTCATTTTCACTTGTGTCACCAGTTCTCTTCTCTGCATGTTTCTTGATCTACCCCTCCCTCTCTTACCCTGAGGGTTCCAGAGCAAGGACTGCTTTGTACTGCTATCCACAGAATTCCTCAATGTGTGTCACATCCATCGCCAGCACCCTCCCCCCCTCGACTAGTCTGGCCACATTAGACCATCATCACCAACTCACTGGGCTGAATTAACCCCAAAATTATACTTACTTCCACACAATAGCGTTCTCACTGGCCTTGTACTTTGCCTTGCCTTTCATACAGATCACCTGGACACCACTGGTATTTAGAGGTGTTGGAATTCGCACCTAGAAAGACAGCAACAATTTTTTTTCACCATGGATGACCTTTACAGCAGCAACAAATAATAATATAAATAAATAAAAATACCTTCTGACAAATCTCACTTTTCAAGATCAGTCACTTCAAAAAAAAAAAAAAAAATAGCTAAAAAGCCCACAACATTGTGAGAAAACAAGGGTGGTGGTGGGGGTGGGGGGAGAGAGAAGGAGGAAATAAGAACATATATATATTTAGTATACATTTTCAATGCTTTATCTTGATAAAGGAATAGCGATATCAATATTTATTACTGTTATTCATTCAGAATCGACGTCATTGCAATCCATAGGTGCTCAGTCTCTTTCACTACCATACAATAGAGTGCAAAATTGGCTGTGCGCCCGTTCACACTAAGGCGATGGCGCTGTTTGGATGGTCATGGGTTCAATTCCTGGTAAGCCTATCACTTATATTTCTTTTCTGTTGCCCGGTGTCATCATCTCTGTCCAACCAGTGCCTGTTAACTATTCTTTATTTATTAGTTACAACAACGAGCATGTGAATGTTTGGTGCAGGATGTGAATGTTTGGTGCAGGATGTGAATGTTTGGTGCAGGATGTGAATGTTTGGTGCAGGCTTCCTGTTAGATAACTAACTACAGTGGTAGCTACATGCTCTGTAACAAGTTAAAAGGAAGATAATAATAATGATGATGATGATAACTCGTAATACTGACAGCTCAGGTCAACCAGTCTTAGCCCTGCATTAATCAGAAACTCACAGCAAGTCAATGGAAGGGTTATGTTATTTCCTAGAACACTGTCCTTAATGATGACCCCCCCACCACACTTAGAAATGTGATCAAGCATCAATAGATCTCGGATTGAATGTGGATAATTACCTCGACTTTCTGGGCCAGCAATGAGGGTTTGAAGTTGGATTTCACCACAACTTTCACTTCCATTTTCTGACGTCCAACCTCACGCACTAGAGGTATGACACGGAAAGGGAGGCTGATGTCCTTGGTGGTCCGATATCTAAAAAAAGATAATTTTATCAAGGTACTTGTGTAACAGTTCTCATCTTAGTAATACTCTGGTATATAAAGTAGATAATTTTATCAAGGTACTTATGTAATGGTTCTGATCTTAGTAATACTCTGGTATCTAAAGTAGATAAGTTCCAAAGGTTGTTATTGCCGGGAGTTGTAGTGAGGATAAGCTCTCACTGCAGATAAAATACTTCTATGGCACGCGCCTCAAACAGCCTCTGACAACCAAGTCCAGCTCCCGGCCTTCACGTGTGGCTCAATTTGAGCCCGGCGGAACTGTTTCCACTGACGGGAGAAGGGGCAAAGGCGAGCGACTGGCGCCTTAAAACCAGCAGCTTCGGGCAGATAGGGCTCGTGATCCTTGGTTGGTAGCTTATCTAATAGAAGGAACTCTGAATTCAAACCACCGCTGCCTTGCGGGAATATCCATTTATGGAATTGGCTTCGGGAGTAAACCCTGAGGATAAATCCGGAGTCGGAGTCCCTAAGGCAGTCTAATGTCGATTCGACATTATTCTGGCAACTCCTGCGACATGGCTGGTACCAAACTGTATCGGCTACTGCCGTTCCTTTGGATCTACCGGCTGTGTGGAGAGGGGGAAACATGCTGCATGGGCAACAGCTTGATCTCCATATAACTGTGCCCAAGCTCGCGCCCTGGAGAGGACACTCCAGCTTCACCCTATAGGTGTCGGCAAAACACGGGAAGTAGCAGTTACCGGTTATAAGCATTTTGCCCAATTGGCGTAGGGCATGGCGCCAGGGGCTACTTCCGACAGTGGGAGAGATTCTAGGATCTCACTGGACAGCTACCGCCCGCTTCAAGCTGGGCAGCCCCCAGTCAATAAGGTGTTGTCCCGCCACTGTCTGCTTTCCCTATTGGGTGCATGGGGATTAGGGTCAAACCCGAACTGTGGACAGAAAATTTTGCACCAAGCAATTATCGAAAAAATAGAAATAAGCAAACTCTCAGATTGGGATGCTGGAACGTCCGGACTATGTTGACTGGACTATCTGAAAACCTACAGGATGTAAACGATGTAAGGAAGACAGCCATAATTAATGAAGAGCTTAAACGACTTCAGGTGGATATAGCTGCACTTCAGGAAACGCGCCTGGCGGGCTCTGGAACGGTGAGCGAGAAGGACTACACATTTTATTGGCAAGGGAAAGATCTTAATAAAGCTAGAGAACATGGAGTAGGTTTTGCGGTAAAAAAATCGCTAACTAAAATAGTTGAACCAGGCGAGAATGGATCAGAACGCCTGTTAACGCTCCGCCTGCAAACTAGCACAGGTCCCATCACCCTTGTCAGTGTGTATGCTCCTACTCTGTACTCTGCCTCAGAAGCTAAAGATGAGTTCTACGAGAATCTAACAGCAATTATCAAAAGCATACCTAGGCAAGAACAGCTTGTTCTCCTTGGTGACTTTAACGCTAGAGTGGGTGCCGATGATGTTTCATGGCCTTCATGTCTGGGCAGGTTTGGTATTGGCAAGATGAATGAAAATGGACAACGGCTCTTAGAGTTGTGCGTCCACCATGACCTCTGCGTGACCAACACCTACTTTCAGACAAAACCCCAGCATAAGGTGTCATGGAGACACCCACGATCCAAGCACTGGCACCAACTTGACCTGATTCTCGTCAGAAGGCCACTCCTCAGGTCTGTGCTCTCCACGCGCTCGTACCATAGCGCAGACTGTGATACAGATCACTCCTTGGTTTGCTGCAAAATCAGAGCACAACCAAGAAAACTCTATCGTGTCAGACATGAAGGGAAACCACGCATTGATACCAGCAAGATGTCAGACCCTTTCATGATCGCTCAATTCACTGCGACCTTCGAGAAAGTGCTCAGTAGCCCTCAGCATGGTGATACTATTACAGAGAACTGGGAGCATCTACGGAACACCATTCAAAGTACTGCACTTGCCACCTTTGGTAAGAAAACAGCAAAGTCAAATGACTGGTTTGATGCTTCATCAGATGTGATGGCACCTGTCATTGAAGCTAAGCGCAGTGCTATGAATGAATACAAACGTTCACCGAGTGCCAGAACCCTACAGATCCTGAGGGCTACGAGAAGCAAAGTTCAACAAACTGCTCGACGCTGTGCAAATGACTACTGGCTCCAGCTCAGTGAGAGCATCCAGATCGCAGCGCAAACAGGCAACATTAGTGTAGTGAAATGGACAGAGATACAACGGTAAAATATCTCCAAAGATAACATTTAAGGATAAAAACATAATGCGTAGGCTGCGAATAGTACATGATCGCCTAGACCGCGGGTCATCATCCTCCATAATAACTGACTTGCTAGACAGGAGGGGAACGGCGGATCAAAAAGGAAAAAAATATGACTGGAAAGATTGCGTGAGACTAGAAAGGCTAAGGAGACGCAATTGGGGGGGAAACGGAGAAAAGTCACGTTTCCCAAGTTGACATAAAAAGTAAGCAACTCGACAGAAGGGACCATAGATATGTTACGCCACAGTCATTTATTGGACGCTTTTGCGCGATACCAAGCCCTTGATTTGAATTCAGCGGCTAAACGCAGATGTTAGGAATATTACAAAAATTAAAAAGTACTTTTTTCTTAATATTAATGTTAGGAATATAAAAATTAGCTGGCCGGATGGCCTATTCTGAGCAGTGAACTAATATGTTCTTAATTTTACAGATACAGACGGATAGATAATATTGAAGATAATGACAAAAGACAGTGTTGTTCACATCATCGACAGACTGTATTGAATCTAAAAGTGTCGCTAATTGCACAAAAAAACACGACCTCGAGACGCAAGTGTTCAAATCTACGTAGTATGGAAGAGAGGGTTTTTGGGTGGTAGCTGTGTCTAAATATAACTTTTAACGACAAAATTTTGGAGGGGAGAGAAAGGTTGGTTCAAAAATCAAGTACATTTTGTAGAAACACAAGTAGAGACGGACAGACTAACAGATAACCATCCATACTTGACTGAAGCATGACTGAAATGACTTTATGGTAGGAAATTTGAATTTAAAATAAACCTAGGCAGTGATTGGCCACAGACAATCATATCATTAGCGCTCAGACGCGAAAGTGGGGCCATTCTTCAATAGTTGTTCAGTGATAGACACAGATTTTAAAGTGTGGTGATTTCCATATGAAAGAAAGTGTAATAAATTTAGGGACGCCATACTATAGCCAGCAGCTCAGCTGAGTTTTGCTAGCAATTCTGTGTTATTTATTCATAATCTGAGCTGCGAGTTTCTGTTGTCAACAAGCAGTGTCTATTCAGTTGGTGACTTTACTCCAGTGTATCTGTGCAGTACTTGTGACAGAGACCACCATTATTGCCCGCCAGCACGGAGAGGTGGGACCACAAGATTTCAGCACCAGAGCTACAACTACCAGATGAGTGAGCCTCTGGTCTGCTGGACATTCACCAACGCAGTTTAGTTACTAATACCCCATAAAAATTCCTACCATTTTCTGGACACTGTGTAGTCAATATAGACAGGTGTGATGAGGCCACCCCAACAGCACAAACAGTAACTATCCTCCCAAGTAGATGACTACTAGAACATTTTAATAAAACTAACTAGTATAGTACATATATATGTACACTATTGCATTTATGATATAATATTCCATGCATTTCTTTCATAATCTCTAAATCCTTTTAAGTTCTGGTCAACCTAAAAAATTGATCCAGAACAAAATAAATGTAATATAATTCTATCAAAAATTTTTACACACGTGAGTTAGTTCAGTGTATTTTAACATTTATTAATATTATTAGTCTTGTTATATATCTGTGGGTGTATTTATAAACTATCACACCACACTACATATCATTACCCTAGACACTTTACGTAGCCACATTCATAAAAAAAAATTAAGTGTGAGGTCGTAGTGGTAGCAAGAAAGGCCTTCTGACAATTCTCAACTACATTTTATCTCAGGAGCCTTCACAGCTGGCCTCATACAATTACATTTAGTAATATCACCATCATACAATACCAGCAACACCACTACATAAATTGGGGTCTTGTCCAGGGATAATTAGCCCCACAGTAATATTAGGATCTCCTGGTGGGAGAAATAAAAGTAGGGAAATAAATTGTAAAATTTCCTTTAAAATTAAAAGTGTCCCTGCAGATAAAAGTTGGTGAATCTTCACAGCCAGTAATAATTAATTAGTTAACTGGTTAGTTAGAATTGGTTAGACTATAGTCATAAGAAGTACTTAGTGTATTTACTGGTTAGAGATTTATCTTGTATATTATTATATTGTCTAAAAAGTATGCAGGGTTCATAGCAAATTTCTTCAAGCATTTTCCAGGCTTTTTCCAGGTTTTTCCAGGTCCAGCACGTGATTTTCAAGGATGGGAAACTCTAATATTTTCCTCATCTAATTTTCTCAGATATAATTATTACTTTGCTGATCAGCAATCCGGAGCATTACCATCTCCCATTACCAACAGTGTTTGCAGATTTCTTTAAAAAGAACTTTTTTTTTTTAAATTCATAAAAGATTGAAAAACAGACATCTTTTCCAAGTTTTTAGTGAATTTGTTCAACATCAGCACAATAAAATGTTAGTGACATGGATGGTAATGAATAAAATAAGCTTGATTGACGTATTGATTTAACGATTAACCAGGTATATCAACATAAAAGGCTAATAAAATTGGAATAAAATGTTTAAAAAAAAAACTATTTTTCGTGTTTGTCTTTTTTGAATGTATTCTGCGTCTGTGGCATCTGACAATGAGCGTTTGTAAATGTTTGAGTAGTTAAGTACCTCTAGTTGGAGTTTGAGCTGCTTTTTTCATTAACTGGGGTTGAAGTTGTAGTGTAGGCCTCTGCAAGAGTCTTTGTCAACGATCCACGTTGATAATCCTTGACTATGTGGTATAACTTGAAGCAGGGTATCAGGCATAGAGGTACATTGCAATCTGGGCAGTACATGCAAGTCTGGCTTCTGTTCCCTGCAGCCTTACACACTTTACAGTCTGGTTTGTACCTTGCCCTTTCATATTTATCAATGAAGTGGTGCTCAGTAAGTCGTGTTGTTGTGACCTGTGGTTCTGAAGGTGTCACATTGCGTCAAAGAATAGCAGGTTCAATTTTTTTTTTTTTTCGTACGCCCGCTAATACTCGAGGCGAAATCTCAGGTTATTATTAATGTCTAACCTGACATTGATTTTACGTGAGTATCCCTTTTTTCTTGTACAGAGACAGGTGTCCCTCGCCATTCAGGCAGATACTCGCCGATTTCGGAGGTACCCATTAGAGCTGGGTCGGCTCAGGAGCCGCCAATCCCTGGTCGACGACACTCTTCAAATATCCTCGCCAGGTCTCGAGTTAATCCAGTCAAAATCCCGGTCGACGAAAAGTCCTCAAATGCCGTCGCCCGGGTTTGATCCTGAATCACCCGGTCGCCAGAGCGGTGTGGTAACCACTATGCTAGCGCGGCTCCTAGCAGGTTCAATAAGTCATACTGACATCCTGATCTTCGCTTTGATCTTTTTTTTTGTAGAGTTGGCAGTGTTGTAGGTTATGTGCCCATTGACCAGGGCAGTTTCAACTAAGAAATAATATAAAAATAGGATCTGTGTGGGTAGGGGTAGCTTGCACCTAGTTGGCTGAAGTTTCCACACCTCGCATACTTTTGCTGTATTTTTCTGCAAGCACTGGCTTCTGAATTGTTCTGCCCTAAAGAATTTGACTTTCTAACTGTCTTGTTTATATTATCATTGGAGTGAACAGTGGATATAAGGTTAAATCTTTTCGTATCATGCCAGGTGACTGTCGGCATGCCTTATCTTCTGTCGCACAAAACACAGGATGATTTGTCTTTTTCAATTTGAGTTGTTTTTTCTTCAGTGCTACAGGAAAATGCTTCCTATTTTCCGCTACTGTTCCAAATGCACCAATCTGAATTTCAGGTCTTGAAATAAAGCTGAATGCTGAATCAAAACTACCACAGAAGAGAATATGTCCCTTGTTGCGTATGAAATTTGAATTAAAACTATGGTGACTTTTCACTGAAAAAAATAGTCCAAATAATCTCAGCTCTCAAGAGTTTTTTTCCTTGGTCACAAATGATGTCACATCTGTAGGTCTCCTAGTAGTGTTAGTTTAAAAAAAAAAAAAGGAACACAAATAACTTATGAGTAGGCCTAAGCTATGTATATTTACCAATTCAAAATTCTAAACGCATACATAATAGTCAAACAATATTTAACTAGAACAAAAGTAATATATATAGTAATTGGGAGGGTAATACTTATGATAAGTGAAAATCTAATAAATATCTAACTGGAGACCTTTACACCCCCCTCATCTTTACTATTTTTGTTGGGTTTTGTTTCGTTTGTTTGTTTAGATTTTTAAAAAAAATTTAATTTAATTTTTTTTTTAAATAACATAGGCCTATCCACAAAATTGCTGATTTTCATTTATCCTAATTACAGTGATTTGACAGATGTGATGCCACTTTCGTGTATCGGCGGTTATTCATGTTATCTGAAATTGAAAACATGTAGGCCTAGGCCTATCCTAATTAGCCTATAACCCTTCAGAGGTAGAACGGTATAAGTCTTTTCATCATAAATATAATAAAAAAAGCATTCAAAACATATTTATTTCCAAAAAATGTGGTGAAATGAACAGTGGGACATGGTTCTGATAACAGGGTAGGCTATAGGATATGGAATCGCCATCAATTTCTATTCCTGACCATCTTAAACTGTGTCAAATATATTCCCGTATGCAGAGGTAAACCAAGAAATTTCGTTCAAACGCTTGCTTAGGCCTATAGGCTAATTTTGGCCATGGTTAAAAATTAAACTGTAAATAGACCTACATTGTAAATACAGACGCAAGTACAGTAGGTCTATCTATAAACTGGACTTATTTAAATAGGTTTTATAAATGAGATAAATGAATTTATTACTTACGACGAGTGCTAAAAATAAATCTGTGTTTACGTCGTTAAAGCAAAGCGCCGAAAACTTCTGGAAATGGATTTAATGCGCAAAGGGAAGTAAAAATTGTACGGTAACTTTGCGCAAAGGGAAGTAAAAATTGTACGGTAACTTTACAATTTTACTTCCCTTTGAGCACTTCCATTTCCAGAAGTTTTCGGCGCTTTGCGTTAATGGCGTAAACGCAGATTTATTTTTAGACTCGTCGCATCTGTTGTAGCAAAAAATACCATCAACAACCAAAAAATGGACACAAAGTAACGAACTTTCGATTTCGTATTATTTTTCAAGGTCCGATGCGGAAAATTCAAGGCTTATAGCCATTTTTCCAGGCTTTTCAAGGCCTGGAATTTTTTTTTTCGTTTTCCAGGTTTTTCAAGGTTTTTCCAGGTCGCTACGAACCCTGAGTATGGCGGAGCTGGCAAAATTTAGATCAGCTGCTGTGCTCACCGCGAAGGAGATGGGAATGGATGGTCAAATTTTAATTCAATACGTAACGGCTGAATGTGATAAATATATTGAACGGGAAGAAAGGAGGTTAGCTGAAGAGAAGAGGTTAGAGGCTGATAGAGACATTAAGAGGCTGCAGATTGAGGCAGAAGAAAAACGACAGCAAAGGGAGGCAGAAGAAAAAAGGTTGACTGCCGAAAGGGAGGCAGAAGATAGAAGGTTGCAAAGGGAGGCAGAAGATAGAAGGTTGCAAAGGGAGCACGAATTACGACTAAGGGAGCTGGAATTACAAGGCCAGGCTCCTGAAAATGGTGCCAGCCCTTTTGCCTCAGATGCTACGCCTAGTCTGGGAGCCTCAAACTCCGCTATGGGGTTTCATTTAGACCATTTTGTTGAAAAAGACGATGACATAGAGGGGTACCTAGGACGTTTTGAGTTATTAGCTACTACATATGGGTTAGAGAGAGAGAGGTGGAGCTTAAAGCTATCACAGGGATTGAGAGGTACTTCTTATGAAGTATTTGCTAAAATGAACAGGGAAGACCAAGACAATTATGACATGTTAAAGCAGGCTTTGTTATTAAGATACGAGAAGAATGGTGAATTTTATCGTAAGAAATTTAGAAATGCCAAACTGTTGTCTGGGGAGACATACCACCAATTCTCTGCTAGACTAGAAACCTATTTGGAGAAATGGACGGCTCTGGGGAAGACCCAAGATCTTAAAGAAATGATCATGATTGAGCAATTGAGAGAGTCCATGGCTCCAGACATGAGAAAATTTCTCATGGAACAAGGTGCAGAGAAGTTGGGGGAAATTTTAAATGTTGCTGAGAGGTATCAGGCAGCCCAGGCAGAGGTAAGTGGTGCTAAGAAGAAGCACATAGACAATTTTAAAGCTCCACAGCAATTTAATAAATTTGATAATAGAGAGCAGGGAAATAAAGGTAGGACAAACTTTGAGCGGCCAAGAAATGACTATCGCGACAGAAACTCACAGTTCAATGACCAAAAGTTCAATCAAAGAAAACCGTTGAACCAAGGAAAAAGATGGTGTAAATGGTGCAAGAAGGATAACCATAACACCGAATTTTGTAGAAGGAAACCTTCAAACATTGCTGCAATGAAGTCGGGGACGCAAAGATTAAAGGTTAATCCTAAGGGACAACAGGAACCTTATCACCCCCCAGTTTGTGAGGATGTTATTTGTAATGGGGTCACCATAAGGTGCCTTTATGATACAGGTTTGGATTATGATTCAGTTGTGAAGTCTAGCCTAGTGGACCCAAGTCAGTATACCACAGAAACAGTGGAAATACAAGGGGCGACTAAGGACATACCACTCATGACACTTCCCATCGCAAGGATAACGGTGAAAACTCGCTATGTGGAAGGAGAAATCAGAGCAGCAGTGATAGATGAACCAATCTACCCTCTGATATTGGGGTGTAGATACGTCTTCTTGGGGAATCCCGAGAAACCTGTGATCATGGCGACAGTGCAGACCAGGTCACAGAAGAAGGAGGAAGAAGGTGAACCTATAAATGCTCATCCAGAGGAGATGAGGAAGGCGCAGGCTGAGGATAGGACACTCAAGCCCTGTTTTTTAAAAAATTGCCCAAATGCCACACACCTCCGAGCAAGGGGGAATATTTCATGAAGAACAAACTCTTATACAGGAAGGCCGGAACTGGAACAAATGGTCACAACCAGCTGGTTCTTCCCACTTCATATAGAGATAAAGTGATGGAACTCGGGCATGCGATTCCCTTCAGTGGTCACATGGGGATCAGCGCCACAGGACAGCGTATAGCTTGTCATTACTTCTGGCCAGGGATAACGGAGGATATAAAAAGATATGTCAAATCCTGACCAGAATGTCAAAGGGTAGCTCCAAAGCACTGGACTGCTCCTGCAACTCTAGGGGAAATGCCCATAGTGGGAACACCTTTTGAGAGGGTTGCAGTGGATATTGTAGGACCTCTCACTCGGACCAAGAGGAGGAACAGTTACATCCTTACTCTGGTGGACACTTGTTCTATGTGGGGAGAGGCGGTAGCCCTGCCATCAATTGATTCAAAACATGTAGCAGAGGCACTATTTACAATATTTACCCGATTAGGATTCCCGCATCAAATCTTGACGGATAATGGATCTCAGTTCAAGGGGAAACTAACGGAAGAAGTTTTTAAGCTATTTCAAGCCAGGCACTTTCATTGTAGTCCGTACCATCCACAAGGGAACGGCCAGGTAGAGAGGTTCAACGGGACTCTCATTTCTATCCTGAGAAAGCTGGCACACGAAAAACCGGATCTGTGGGATCAATTCCTGCCCGCCGCATTGTTTGCGTACCGGGAGGTACCACATAGTTCAACCGGGATGGCTCCCGCAACTCTGCTATTTGGGAGGCCAATAAAAGGTCCATTAGAAGCCCTATTAAGGACCTGGACAGATGAGAAGGCGGAAGAGACTGTTACCTCATCGTATCAATATGTGAACGAACTGACCACTCGTTTGAAAGCTGGATGGAAACTGGCAAATGATAATTTGAAACAAGCCAGGAAGAAACATGCAGCATATTTTAATAGGAAGGCAAAGGACAGGGAACTGGCAGTCGGAGAGAAGGTGCTGCTTCTACTACCCGGAAGCCAGAATAAATTACAAATTGGTTGGCAAGGTCCATATACGGTTCTAGAGAAGGTGTCTAGAACAAACTATAAAATTGACAAAAAGGGGAAGGAAAAAGTTTATCATGTAAACCTGTTAAAGAAGTATCTGGACAGACCACTCCAGGAAAGCACCCCCTTATTGACCTTGGCTATTGCAACCCAGATGCAAAAAGAACCACTCACCTCACATGAATACCCATTACATCCTTGTGAAACAGCAGCACAGGTAAAAGTCAGTAAGCACCTGACTAAAAACCAGAGGGAGAGAGTTCAAAAGGTTCTGGAGGAACATACAGATGTATTAACAGATAAACCAGGCCATACAAATTTCCTACAGTATGACATGAAACTGGTAGACTCAAACCCAATCTGTATGAGAGCCTATTCTATTCCGTTCGCGAAGGAGAAGGCATTGAAGGAAGAAATAGAGTATTTGTTGAAGGAGGGGATTATTTCGCACAGTGAATCATCTTTTAGTTCTAGTGTCGTTTTGTTGAGAAAACCGTCTGGGGAACACAGATTGTGCATAGATTACAGGAAACTGAATGCTGTCACAGAAGGACAAGTGGATCCATTACCAGACACAAAACAGTTATTTGCCAGACTGAACAAGGCAAAATATTTTTCAAAAGTGGATCTTAGTAAAGGCTATTACCAGATCCCAGTGAAGCCTGAAGTGAGACCTTATTTGGCTTTTAGCACTTCGGATGGACATTATGAATTCAATATGCTACCATTCGGACTGAAAAATGCTCCGAGTGTGTTTTCAAGGATGATGCGCAAATTGTTGGATCCCCTGAATAACCCATGTATCACGAATTTCATGGATGATATTCTCGTCGCCACAGAGACATTTGAAGAACACATTGAAGCTCTGGAGATGTTGTTTGATAGACTTCGGGAGGCGAACTTAACTGCTAGGCCAACAAAATGTTGTATTGGATGCAAAGAGTTGGAATTCTTGGGACACACTGTATATCAGGGTAATATGACCCCTGATCCTAAGAACTTGGAAAAACTGCAGAGAGCACCTAGGCCGCAAACAAAAAAGGACGTGCGATCATTTGTGTCGTTATGCGGATTTTATCAGAAATACATCAAGAATTTTAACGCTATTTGTGCTCCTCTGACTGATCTGACTCGCAAGGGACTTCCAGATAAAATTATTTGGACTGCACAATGTGAACTAGCGTTCCAAGAGTTAAAGGAAAAACTCACTAGCAAGCCTATTCTCAAACTGCCTGATTTGACACAGGACTTTGTCTTAAGAACCGATGCAAGTAATGTGGGACTCGGAGGGGCTTTGTTGCAAAGATCATCTTCACCTGATGGGGAACTTAAACCAGTCGCTTATGCAAGCCGCAAATTGAATAAGGCGGAACAAGGATACTCCACAAGCGAAAAGGAATGTTTAGCATTAATCTGGGCAATAAAGAAGTTTCAAATCTATCTGTATGGTAGGACATTTGTGGTGGAGACGGACCATCAGCCTCTCGTGTTCTTGTCTCAGGCTAAGCATGAAAACGCAAGATTGCTGAGGTGGTCTTTGTTGCTTCAACCTTATCAGTTTAGTATCCAATATATCCCAGGCAAATTGAATGTCGGTGCAGATTTCCTCAGTCGGCACCCCTGTGATCAAAATTAGAGTAGTGGCAAACGTGAGGAGTAATTTTACCTATGTGTATCGCTGGTGTTGGAACTTGCCATAGGCATGTTTTCAAGTGGGGAGATGTGTAGTGAAATGGACAGAGATACAACGGTAAAATATCTCCAAAGATAACATTTAAGGATAAAAACATAATGCGTAGGCTGCGAATAGTACATGATCGCCTAGACCGCGGGTCATCATCCTCCATAATAACTGACTTGCTAGACAGGAGGGGAACGGCGGATCAAAAAGGAAAAAAAATATGACTGGAAAGATTGCGTGAGACTAGAAAGGCTAAGGAGACGCAATTGGGGGGGAAACGGAGAAAAGTCACGTTTCCCAAGTTGACATAAAAAGTAAGCAACTCGACAGAAGGGACCATAGATATGTTACGCCACAGTCATTTATTGGACGCTTTTGCGCGATACCAAGCCCTTGATTTGAATTCAGCGGCTAAACGCAGATGTTAGGAATATTACAAAAATTAAAAAGTACTTTTTTCTTAATATTAATGTTAGGAATATAAAAATTAGCTGGCCGGATGGCCTATTCTGAGCAGTGAACTAATATGTTCTTAATTTTACAGACGGATAGATAATATTGAAGATAATGACAAAAGACAGTGTTGTTCACATCATCGACAGACTGTATTGAATCTAAAAGTGTCGCTAATTGCACAAAAAAACACGACCTCGAGACGCAAGTGTTCAAATCTACGTAGTATGGAAGAGAGGGTTTTTGGGTGGTAGCTGTGTCTAAATATAACTTTTAACGACAAAATTTTGGAGGGGAGAGAAAGGTTGGTTCAAAAATCAAGTACATTTTGTAGAAACACAAGTAGAGATGGACAGACTAACAGATAACCATCCATACTTGACTGAAGCATGACTGAAATGACTTTATGGTAGGAAATTTGAATTTAAAATAAACCTAGGCAGTGATTGGCCACAGACAATCATATCATTAGCGCTCAGACGCGAAAGTGGGGCCATTCTTCAATAGTTGTTCAGTGATAGACACAGATTTTAAAGTGTGGTGATTTCCATATGAAAGAAAGTGTAATAAATTTAGGGACGCCATACTATAGCCAGCAGCTCAGCTGAGTTTTGCTAGCAATTCTGTGTTATTTATTCATAATCTGAGCTGCGAGTTTCTGTTGTCAACAAGCAGTGTCTATTCAGTTGGTGACTTTACTCGAGTGTATCTGTGCAGTACTTGTGACAGAGACCACCATTATTGCCCGCCAGCACGGAGAGGTGGGACCACAAGATTTCAGCACCAGAGCTACAACTACCAGATGAGTGAGCCTCTGGTCTGCTGGACATTCACCAACGCAGTTTAGTTACTAATACCCCATAAAAATTCCCACCATTTTCTGGACACTGTGTAGTCAATATAGACAGGTGTGATGAGGCCACCCCAACAGCACAAACAGTAACTATCCTCCCAAGTAGATGACTACTAGAACATTTTAATAAAACTAACTAGTATAGTACATATATATGTACACTATTGCATTTATGATATAATATTCCATGCATTTCTTTCATAATCTCTAAATCCTTTTAAGTTCTGGTCAACCTAAAAAATTGATCCAGAACAAAATAAATGTAATATAATTCTATCAAAAAATTTTACACACGTGAGTTAGTTCAGTGTATTTTAACATTTATTAATATTATTAGTCTTGTTATATATCTGTGGGTGTATTTATAAACTATCACACCACACTACATATCATTACCCTAGACACTTTACGTAGCCACATTCATAAAAAAAAATTAAGTGTGAGGTCGTAGTGGTAGCAAGAAAGGCCTTCTGACAATTCTCAACTACATTTTATCTCAGGAGCCTTCACAGCTGGCCTCATACAATTACATTTAGTAATATCACCATCATACAATACCAGCAACACCACTACAATTAGACAAATGTATGACGGTATAAAGAAAGCACTTGGCCCCCATAAAAGTAAGACGGCACCGCTAAAAACCATCAGCGGAGAGAAGCTAACCGATAAGGGTAAGCAGATGGAGAGGTGGGTCGAGCACTACTCTGAGCTTTACGCTAGAGACAATACCGTTACGCCTGCAGCCCTTGATGGTGTCAACAGTCTGCCAACTATGGAGGAGCTGGATGCCGAACCAACATTAGAGGAACTCAGCAAGGCCATTGATAGCTTGGCCTCTGGCAAAGCACCAGGCAGTGATGGGATTCCTCCTGATTTAATCAAATGCTGTAAGAGCACGCTATTACATCCCCTGCATAGGATGCTGTGCCAGTGCTGGGAAGAGACAACTATTCCTCAAGACATGCGAGATGCCAAGATTGTAACACTGTATAAAAATAAAGGAGACAAAAGTGATTGCAATAACTACAGAGGCATCTCTCTTCTTAGTATTGTTGGTAAGGTTTTTGCCAAAGTCATCTTAATGCGACTACACAAGTTAGCTGAGCGCATATATCCAGAGTCACAGTGTGGATTCCGAGCTGGCAGATCAACAACAGACATGATCTTCTCTCTCCGCCAGCTTCAGGAAAAATCAAGAGAGCAGAAAAGACCATTATATATCGCCTTTATAGACCTCACAAAAGCATTCGACTTGGTTAGTAGGGATGGACTCTTTAAAATCCTCCTGAAAATAGGCTGCCCTTCTAAAATGCTGGAAATGATAAAGTCATTCCATGACGGCATGAAGGGAACAGTCCAATATGCTGGAAGCACATCACAGCCCTTTGATATACGAAGTGGCGTTAAGCAAGGCTGTGTTCTGGCTCCGACCCTCTTCGGAATCTTCTTTGCCTTACTCTTGAAACATGCATTCAGAGATGCAACTGAAGGAATATGCCTTCACACTAGGTCAGATGGCCGTCTGTTTAATCTTTCAAGGCTGAAGGCAAAAACAAAAATCAGAAGGGTCACTATAAGAGACTTGTTGTTCGCTGATGATGCTGCAGTCGTCACTCAAAGCCAACAGGAGCTTCAGAGCTTGATGAATCGCTTCTCTAAAGCATGCAAAGACTTTGGCCTCACAATAAGTCTAAAGAAAACGAATGTGCTGAGTCAGGATGTGGATGCTGCACCAGTTATCACTATCGATAACTATGAATTGGCAGTGGTGCACCACTTCACATACCTAGGGTCTACCATCAATGACAAACTCATACAGAAATCGACAGCCGCATTGGCAAAGCTGCAGCTACCTTTGCCCGCCTCACATCGCGTGTTTGGGGAAACTCTAAACTCACAATGAAGACCAAAGCTGCGGTATATAATGCCTGCGTCACCAGCACACTCCTATATGGCAGCGAGACCTGGACGACCTATGCTAAGCAAGAAAGAAGGCTCAATACCTTCCATTTGCGGTGTCTACGCCGCATCCTCGGCATCTCGTGGAAAGATAAAGTGACAAATGTTGAGGTGTTGTCATGTGCTGGCCTTCAAAGTATGTATACGCTTCTTAGACAGCGCAGACTTCGCTGGCTTGGCCATGTTCGCCGCATGGAAGATGGTCGCATCCCAAAAGATATCTTCTACGGACAATTAGCAGATGGCAAGAGAACAGTTGGGCGACCACAGCTGAGGTTCAAAGATGTGTGCAAGAGAGATATGAGGGCACTGGACATGGATCCAGCAACATGGGAGGATGAAGCTGCCGATCGCACTAAGTGGCGATGCTATTTACGGCGCCACCTCAGATTGGGCGAAGAGAGGCTCACACAAGAAGCAGAGGTGAGGAGAAAACGTCGAAAGGAGCACCAGGAAAATAAGCAGCTGAGGGCTGTCACCTCAGGGGCGCATTCCCATAGTCAGTTATGACTGAAGGGGCTATTATAAAGTAGATAATTTTATCAAGGTACTTATGTAATGGTTCTGATCTTAGTAATACTCTGGTATCTAAAGCAGATAATTTTATCAAAGTACGTAGTTATGTAATGGTTCTCATCTTAGTGATACTCTGGTATCTAAAGAAGATAATTCTATCAAACTACTTATGTAATGGTTCTCATCTTAGTAATACTCTGGGATCTAAAGAAGATAATTCTATCAAACTACTTATGTAATGGTTCTCATCTTAGTAATACTCTGGGATCTAAAGAAGATAATTATATCAAAGTACTTATGTAATGGTTCTCATCTGAGTGATACTCTGGTATCTAAAGTAGATAATTGTATGAAAGTAGATATGCAATGGTTCTCATCTTAGTAATACTCTGGGATCTAAAGAAGATAATTCTATCAAACTACTTATGTAATGGTTCTCATCTTAGTAATACTCTGGGATCTAAAGAAGATAATTATATCAAAGTACTTATGTAATGGTTCTCATCTTAGTGATACTCTGGGAACTAAAGTAGATAATTGTATGAAAGTAGATATGCAATGGTTCTCATCTTAGTAATACTCTGGGATCTAAAGAAGATAATTCTATCAAACTACTTATGTAATGGTTTTCATCTTAGTAATACTCTGGTATCTAAAGAAGATAATTCTATCAAAGTACTTATGTAATGGTTCTCATCTTAGTGATACTCTGGTATCTAAAGAAGATAATTTTATGAAAGTAGATACGCAATGGTTCTCATCTTAGTAACCATCATCATTATCATCACTTTCCTTTTCGCTCCTTATGGAGCATACAGCCACCCCTGCAGCTGGTCCCTGTGCAGGACATCTGCACCAAACATTCACATGCTGTTGCAGTGGTGATTTCTGCAGCAATGTCTTGAACATGATTAGGTTGCCACGACCTTATATTAGTCACATGCTTGATGGAGTGGTTGCACTATTCTTTGTCTGCCTCATCAGAGAATGTACTGTAAAACTATAAATGGTTCAGCCGACTAATAAACCTTAAAATCACATAAATCTTAATCAAGGCACAGAGCAATCTGCTCGCTTTTTAAAATTTATTTATTTGCATTTAAAAAAAACAACAACAACAAACACAACAATGATTAACAACGCAGAATTGAGCACACAAAACAATGGGCTACACCAAGAAGGCACACAGGAAAACAGATGCTGATGCTGGAATGTACATAAATTAAGAAAACCAGTCAACATCAGTGGTGCACCACTTCACATTCCTGGGGTCTACCATCAACGACACACGCTCTCTGGACACATGTGTCCAATTGACAGCCGCATTGGCAAAACTGCAACCACCTTTGCCCGCCCCACAACGCGTGTTTGGGGAAACTCCAAATTCACAATGAAGACCAAAGCTGCGATATATAGCGCCTGCATCACCAGCACGCTCCTATATAGCAGCAAGACATGGACAACCTATGCTAAGAAAGAAAGAAGGCGCAATACCTTCCATCTACTGTGTCTACGCCATATCCTCGGTATTTCATGGAAGGACAAAGTGATAAATTTCGAGGTTCTGTCATGTGCTGGCCTTCAAACAATGCATACACTGCTTAGACAGTGCAGACTACACTAGCTTGACCATGTACGCTGCACGGAAGATGGTCGCACCTCCAAAGATATTTTATACGGACAACTGGCAGATGGCAAAAGTACAGCTAGGCGACTGCAGCTGAGATTCAAAGATGCGTGCAAGAGAAACATGAAGGGAAGACCCAATGATGGATCTCCTTGCCCACAGATGTCAAGAATGTAGATAAAGGGGTGCAAAATTGGCTGAGCATCCTTTCACGATGTACTGTCACAGCAAGGTGATGGCGCCGTGTGGTTGGTACTAGGTTCGATTCCCGGTAAGCCTATCGCTTATATTTTCTTTTCTGTTGTCTCGTGTCATCCTTTATGTCCAACAGTTCCTGTTAATTACCTTTATTTATTTATTTACTAATTCATTTACAAAAATCCAGCAGCCTGGGAGGATGAAGCTGCCGAGCACATCAATTGGTGCCACCACAGACTGGATGAAAAGAAGCTCTCACAGCAAGGAAAAGAACACACCGAAAGCAACATCAGAAAAAAAAAAAGCAGCTGAGGGCAATCACTCCAAGGTCACATTCCCACAGTCAGCTATGGCTGAAGGGGGCTACTATACTATTCTAACAGCATTACAAGGTAGTACCTGTTTTGCAATCCATAGGGTAAAAAGAATAGAGGGAAACCCAACAAAAACCCACACACACACACAGAAAAGAACTGGAGACAGACATGACATGAAAAGACCTTGAACAGATGGCACAGGACAGGGGCTGGTGTGTATGTAATAGATTTGAAGGGGATGAGTGGTAAAAGTGGGGGAGGTTATGTGACAGAATCAATGTGCTGTCAACTACAACATGCATCCCTTTATTTCCAAGCTGAACAGTTAACGGCAATACCACTTCAAAACAGGGAGACAAGCTAGACAACTCTACGACTAACTCTCTCTCGATTCCTACAATGCCTATTAACATTTATTTTCTGTCTTTCTTTTTTTTAAATCCTCCAAATGATACTAATCAGTTTGTCCTGGTAAATGTTTGTCCTCATTGTCTGCTCTTGGGTTCATGGCCCCAGGATTCACTATGGTTCTTACTTGCCATGCCTTTTTGTTGTTGTTGTTGTAAACAAATCATTATCAGCACTGTCATAAAAACTCTGAACATAAAAGTTTTAACCGGTGTAAAAATTTTTAAAAATGTATGATACCAGCTCCTGCAGACCCAATTAGAATAGTCCCAATTTTGATGGTTTAGCCATGTCTGCAGAATTGGAAAAGGCCGGCTACCATGACAAATATGGGAAACAAAGAGTCAGGGATCCAGACCTCCAGGACGACACAGAGTTTGCTGGGAGGACAACATTAGACAATCTTTGAAGGACCTAGGATTAGATTAGAACCAGGCCAGAAGGAAGACAGCATATAGGATAGTACGGCGCTAGTAAGTAAAAATAAAATTACACTTCCCAGCCAGACTGTCAAATTGTAGAGACAGAGCTTGTAATACATGGCAGCCATTGTCTAAAAACACACACAGCCTAGATCTACAATGTAGGTAATGCCAGGGATTCTTGACACACAAGGAAGGGAAACCACGAAGCCTGTAAACAGTAAATTAATATGAAACAAATATAAAGGTTATAAGGCACTCGTAGGAAATAAAGAAGTAGAACACTAGACAACAGAAAAACAACAGACATGAGTGGCTTACCCAGGATTTGAACCCTGGACCTTCCGTGCGACAACACCGCCTAGCTATGCAAGCGAATCACACTGTCCTCCCTGCCATCTACGCATCCCCAAAAAAGGATGTTTCAATGACAGGTCATTAGTGCGAACCTCTATACATAACACCGGAAGTTTATCATGGGCAGTTCAGCCTATTAATGACGCAATCACTTCTGTTGTTCCCCTATATATCAGTATTGGTCGGTCCAACAAGACAAAGACCTTAATACTGTGTCCAGTATGATAGAACAGTAAGTCTACTATCATACTGGACACAGTATTAAGGTCTTCTTTGTCTTGTTGGACCGACCAATACTGATATATAGGGGAACAACAGAAGTGATTGCGTCATTAATAGGCTGAACTGCCCATGATAAACTTCCGGTGTTATGTATAGAGGTTCGCACTAATGACCTGTCATTGAAACATCCTTTTTTTGGGGATGACTAGATGGCAGGGAGGACAGTGTGATTCGCTTGTATAGTTAGGCGGTGTTGTCGCACGGAAGGTCCAGGGTTCAAATCCTGGGTAAGCCACTCACGTCTGTTGTTTTTCTGTTGTCTAGTGTTCTACTTCTTTATTTCCTACGAGTGCCTTATAACATACCTTTATATTTGTTTCATATTAATTTACAGGGATTCTTGAACTTGGCTGCAAAAGAGCGTTAAGATCAGCAGCTCTAGTTAAACAACAATCTAAACATGCAACACTGCTTACCTCATAAGTTCAAACTCGCCATCAGGGGGAATAAAGCTGATGCTATGCTCCGTCTCAAACTTGCTAAGCTTCACACACTGATGGAACTGACAGTCATCAATAGCAATAGAAGTCTTGCCTGCAGTCCTGAAAGCATTATATTATATATGCTAATACTTAATAATATATGATGGTAGGTGGATTCTCCTGCACACACAGCTTGGCTACAACTTTTATCTTTGATCCTACAAATATGAACTTATGGGAAAACTATAAAGCGACAACAGGCTAAAGTGTAATATATTCCACATGAATCATGCAAAGGAATTCACACTGCTCTTGTGTGAATTCCAGGGTCAGAATTCCATTAACCAAGATTCTGAAACACCTCCATGCGGCAAATCTTGGAAACACGCAACCTCAGTTTTCGAGTTGCTTGGCCAAATCTCAGGGATAGATTAGCTGCACCAGAGCGGCCCAAAACTATGATTCCAGCTGTGGAGCAACATGTTCAGAACCCAGCACCACACACCAAGCTTTGAAGAATTACTTTAGCACAGTATTGATGTGAGGATCATCTAAATGCATGCCAAGCCAGGATAGAATACCTGGGAGAGAACCTGGAACTTGTGATTTCAACTCAACAAGTTGCAGAATGGCAGAAAAGCCACAGGAAAACCCTAGATCTACACTGCGAATAATACCAAGGAAACTAAAGTGGTGCTGATTGCAAAAGAGCAACAAGCTAAGTAGCCTTAGTTCTTCTTCTTTGATCCTTAGCCACCAACTGTCAAAGCAGTCAGTGGCCATCATGCCTGGTGGCATCTTGTAGGGCAGCAACAAACTGCTTCCACTTTGCTCGGTCGGCGGTCATCCTTCGTGCAGTGCCCCAGCTCTGGTTCATTCTTTGTATCTCTGCCTCCACAGTTCTCTGCCAAGTTGTTTTTGGTTGGCCTCTCTTTTGCTTTCCTTCAGGGGTCCATAGCTTAGCTGTTCTTGTGATGGCACCAGGGTCTCTTCTGAGGATGCGGTCAACCCAACTCCAGCGTCTGCCAGCTATGATGATGCCGTGCATGTCCTCTTGAATGTTCAGAGTAAGCAGTTCTTGACTGGTGATGGTATTTGGCCAAAAGATTCAGAGAATTTTCCTTAGGCAGATTGTGTGGAAGTAGTAGCAGCTGTAGGTAAATAGCAACCATTTCATATGAACAGGGAGAAGGGGAGTGTAGCTCTTTATGAATCCAACTGTGCTTCAATAAGACATTATATAAAAAATATGTCCGGACTGAAAATACTCAACTGGGGGTGTAGAGCTCTTGGTGAATTTCATTACGCCTACTTCAGATTTATGGCACAGGTAAAAGTAGTCCTATAGAAGATAATGCCACAGGGGAGAGAAGTGTTAGAGACTTCACTATACTAAGTCTCAGCTTTTATGAGGTGGGATAACTGGTTCCCTTCCTCGCTGCCTGTACCTTCCCTACCTCAAGAGCAGAGTTAGGCACCAACATTTAGGATACAAATGAAAAATAAAAAAATACAGGTCAAAATGAAAGTAAGCAACAATGTACCCTAAGTGTGCAGGTAAAATATAATGGCAAGAAATAATGTGGCCTTAATTGGAAACAAGTCAGCAGTTGAAAGGAACATGCTGGGAGAACTTCACCTGGCTTTGCTGCCATGACTAAGATTGTGAACAAGACAAAATATTAAGTAGCATTTCCTAAACATTTTTTGGAAACATAGGTCAAATTAGTACAGTTAAACAGCTGCAGCCAATCAAAACAAAACACTTCTTGAAATAAAAAAATCAGTTGACAAGCAAAAAAAAAAAATTAACAAAACTTTGCGCTAAAAAAAAAAACAAAAAAAAAAAAACATCCCTAGATAAAAAAGAGAAATCTCTTATTAATTTTCTTTTAATTTGCCCTAAATGGAGCAGAAATTTCAAATATCATTTTCAAAAATCAAGATATACTTTTATCTAAATAAAAACTGGCACATTTATATATATCGAGTTGGGGATCTACTGACATACTTAAAAGTGCAACACCATGCATATCTAATAACTCACTGCATATTTAATTTTATAGGCCTGACCATTCAGGTAATTCCAATATTCATGTCACTGCCCTCCTTTCATGTGTCGGTGATAACCGAACTCGCTTTTCGTTGGAGAATCGCCTCATTTTTCAAATGGGCTGTTTATCTCCAAAAGGCCTTAATGTCGAACATCATTTTGCATAAATTCTGGTGGCCTTTCTGTCTTTTTCATTCTTCTTTATTCGTTGTTTTTTTTCAATCTATCTTCTTATGTTTTTGTTTTGGTTCGTATCATATTCTTTTGATGCCTTAGTTGTCGCTATCTTATTCGTCACTTCCTTAGACAATTTCTTGGACAAGCTACCTCAGTGTTCTATTCCAAGCATCTACGGATCTAGCTAAGTGACCTTTTACTTGTTCCAAAGTTTTGTTCATTCTCTTTTTTTCATTTCGTTGACTATTTACTTTCTTGTTTCGTTATTTCTTTCAGGTTTTACGATTTTCTTGCATTATTATTGTTCTTTTTTCGCTCATCACTGTGGTTGTTTACTTTTTCCATCTGCTTGTATCGCTCATTTGGTGTATGTTTCTCATCATCGTATGTTTTTGTAGTACCTATATGTAATTCTTGTCCTTGTCACCTGTTTGTAACTGTGGCTGACAAAGGGTAAAACCTGAAACGTCCCTTGTTTCATGTGAACCCTTAATTTGTAGAACTGATTCAATACCATTTTATTGGTTTATATACTTATATATAATACTTATATATATTCCTTATCAGTTTTACAGCAGCCCCTTAATTTATTTACATATTTAATAAGCAAATTTGCATTCCAAATATCAATTACGAGGTGCCAAAACATCAACAGACTCATCAGACAAGGACAGGCAACCAGGTGGTACAGGACAGACATGCTGGAATGTTTGGCGTGTACTTGCTTAACGGCCAGTGCTCTACAGTCAGCTGAAGGGTTATGAAAGAAGTATATGTTCTTGTGAACTACCTGGACCTACTGATGCTGCCTCATGAACAACAGCAGGTAATACAAATACTAACATCACGACTGTTTGCTTTTGAGGACCATCATTATTGCACATGGACAACTCCATCAGTGCTCCGATTTTCTTTAGATCACACAAGGAGGATCTCAGCACAGTGCATGGACTCCAAAGCACCAGCGAGGACCCCAATGTGTGTGTACAAGAATCACACATTCTATAAATATTTTATGGTGGGTAGGTTTTCCTGATTTTGTAAATTTTTGTCAGGACAGTGATTTACAACTGCGGGGGGATTTTTAACATGAGCAACTTGCACACCGGATTCCTATTTTTTCGCCCTTATCCGAGAAGGTTAGGCATCCGATTTCACTATCCAGGAGATCAGGGGGGGTGGGGGGGGGGGGGGGGGGGGGGGGGGGGGGAGAAGAGAGTTTGACATTACTAGGACCTACTGGTTCTGAAAAAATGTCCATGAAATATATTCCCAGTGCTGGGAACCGAACCTGGTATGTTTAGAATTAGAGGTGGACCACTCTTAGCCAATCTGACCCCAGTGGTACAGTACAGAAATGCCTGGCGTGTACTAGCTTAAGGCTCGTGCTCCACAATGAAGTATATGTGTTTGTGAAAGACCTGGACCACTGATGCTGCCGCATGGAGAGCTGTTGGTAATACAAATGCCAACATCACGACTGTTCTATGTGCTACCTCTTTAAAATAGCACGGACTATTTGTCTGACATATAAAGACTCCGTTGGAAAAACCTGACATGTCACATCTTTCATAAAAACCGAGTGCAATTAGCACATTAAGAATATGTAAAAGAAGATTTAGAAATAAAAATTATATTTGAAAACATTTTCCTCTTCAAGAAAGTGAAGCATAAAAACAGGCACTCTTTTTTCTATGTCCTACCAAATCTAACTTTTAAAATTCAATTCTCTCAGATTTAATTTTTTGTGACATGTCAGGTTTGTCCAATGTGCTATCTCTGTTCCTCATATTTTGGGCATCTGTTCAGCAGTCATTTTATCGGTGCCACAGTCACACTCATCGCTAGTTCCTATCTATAGGTGGTATTCCAATCTGTTGTGGCCTGTGTGGAGTCAGAAGATTACCACATGTTGTCTTCTGCTGAGCTAATAATATGCATCTTTTTTTGTGTGGCCTGGATGCTCTGCTTCCCATTTGTTTCTGTATCTGGTTCTGATAAAACTCTTTGCCTCTTCAAAAGTTATACTTTTATCAAGCTGAGATAGCTTTTCATCTTCCTTTGTCAATCCGTCAGCTTCTTCACTGCCGGAGACGCTGCAATGAAATGGGATCCACTGTACTTAAATTCTTTTGAATCGCCGGCTCAGTTTGTGGAGTACTACTCTTAGGTCATCCTGGTCTGCATTGTTTTGGCTCATCAGTGGTGCAATTACTGACCATGCGCCTGTAAAGAAAGTAAGTTCTCTCTCTTTCCTCTGTCATTAGGACCTCTGCTGCAGTTTTCAAGGCCTCTGCCTATGCTCTGAAGTTACTTGAGAATCTTCCTGTTGTCAATTACAGCCTTTTTTGTATACCAGTGCTTAAGTTCGGCAACACTCCTCCACCTCCATCTTCTGTTGCATTTGTTGCTGATTCATCTGTGTAGACATGGGTCCAGGTGTTGCTTGGGTAATGTTTCTCCATGTATTTTGTGGTTATGACCCTTCTCTCTGTTGCAGTCTGGCTCTTCTTTCTATCAATACCAGGAATGTTTTCCATCATTTCGGGGAAGCGCTGTTATTTCAAAGCTGGGGACTTGTGTGTAGTGTAGATGGGTTTAGCTGTTGATATTGCATTTATGGGATCTGCTCGTCTCTGTTCTATGAAATGATTCCGTAACTTTTTTTCCTTCCTGAACATCTCAATTATTCTCCAACACTATATTATGTATTCACAAATGATAACGAGTATTCCAGGCTTTACAACATAATAAAATATGTTAAATACTGTAACAGTTGTTTTTAACTGAAAGAACACAATATCACGTCAAAACAATTTTCCCCAACACTTCATCATTATGTGTTTTAAATGGAAAAGTTGGCTACCTGAAGACATTTTCAGGCCATAAATCTAGGATTCCTCAGCAAAAGAGAAACTGGCAAGTAGACACAAGATGGCTGTATATTGCTTCACCAACATTCCAGTCTTGACTTATGGATGCGAGTCCTGGGCAGTGACTACAACTCACAAAAGCCAGCTGCAAACCTCAGAAATTAAGTGTCTGGGGAAGGTGAACGTAGTAACACGAAGGGACATGGTCTGCAACACATCATGGCCTCAAAACCTAGCCCCTGCAGACAAGAGTGGAACAGTCCCAACTACGATGGTTTGGCAATGTCTGTAGAATGGGAGAAGATCGGCTACAATGACATATATAGGAAACCAACCGCAGGGATCAAGACCTCCAGGGCGACCCAGAGTCGGCTGGGAGGACAATATCAGACAATCCCTGAAAGACTAAGGACTGAACTGGAACCAGGCCAAAAGAAAGACAGCTGATTGGATAGAATAGAGCTCTCTCTCTCTGGCTAACCTCTACACACAAAGATAAGACTCTGGCTAACTTCTACACACCAAGATAAGACTCTGGCTAACCTCTACACACCAAGATAAGACTTTGTCTAACCTCTACACACCAAGATAAGACTTTGTCTAACCTCTACACACCAAGATAAGACTCTGGCTAACCTCTACACCAGGGGTCGGCAAACTACGGCACGCGTGCCAAGCGTGGCACATGGAACGATTTTCAATGGCACGCTGAGTGAATTAAAATACTGTACAGTATATGATCTCATTTAAAAAAAATTGAATTTTTAATTAAATAGAAGCATATAATTCTTTTAAAGCTATACCTGTTTTTACAACCCTTCAAAACGAAAGTTTTTAGACATTGGAGGTAATAATGTGCGATCTGATGCAAACTAAAGGCCTGATCATACTATACTGCACGTAAGTCTTCGTTTTTACGGACCGTTTCCGAGAACAAACATTCTTCAACGAATTTCAAGGGGAGTGGTTATACTTTGCGGTGCCCGCTAGTCTGACGTCTACCTGCTACCGTAGTTTGCAAAGTGAGATTCTTGAAAAGAATCCCAAGCGAATTTTGACGGGCAAGCCCAGACGTAATATCATAATTACGCAATAGTGTCTGGCTAGCGCCTGGACGAGCGTATTTATTTCGTTTTCGCTCGCAGTTTTTGACTCCCAGTGTGAGTTTGGAGCAACAATGACTGACCTCGACGAAGTTATATTTCCGTCCTATCCTTCCCCTCTCTCCCGACCACCACCACCTCTACAGTTCTCTCGGCTGTCGCATACTCATGCCCGTACAGTCCGTTGACCGTAGCACAAAAGTTGGTGTTGTTATTAAGTAATACGGTGCCGTTAAAATGACTAAAAAAAGACAAAAACTTTATATACGCTCGTTTCAAGACTTTTGGACAAACGAATATGGATTCATACAACAAAGAGATTGTGCTGTTTGTGCTTTATGTTATGTAAGTGTCGTGTGCCGTACATCAAGTGTACAAAGACACTATCAAACTAAACATTAGTCCATGTTTAAAAACTCTGAGGAGAAAAAGTGAAGCCATAAAAATGGCTGTTTCTGGCTACAAAAAACAAAGTAGTAATTTTAGTCAAGTAATTGGAACCAAAAATAAAACTACCGAATGTAGTTACAAAATTGCACACTGTGTAGCTTCGAAGGGCAAACCTTTCACAGATGGAGAATACATCAAGGAAATTTTTTGAGCAGTGCTGAAATTTTGTTTAGTGATATACCAAATAAAGAAACAATTCTGTCTTGGATTTGAGAAATACCGCTTCTGCGAGATCAATCGAGAGGCGCATAACTGATATGGCTGAAAATGTAACGGTAAAACAAACAACCGGGTTACAACAAACTGTTGTATTTAGTGTCGCTCTTGATGAAAGTGTCGATGTGAATGACGGGGCGCGCCTAGCTATAGTTGCGCGATATTGTGACAACGACCGTATTTATGAAGAACTGTGCTGCTTGATACCTTTTGATGGTACAGCCAAGGGAGAGGACATTATAACTGCACTTGTAAGCTATTTCGAAAATCAGAACATTGACATGAATAAAATATTCTGTGTTACTACTGATGCCACCCCTGCATTTGTCGGAAAGAACAAAGGATTTGTTAAACTTCTTGAGGATCGTATTGGAGTCAAGTATTGAGCTTCCATTGCATTATACACAAGGAGAGTTTGTGTGCGAAGATTTCGTCATTATCCGTGAGCTCTGTAATGGAAACTGTTGTCAAGATATTTAACTTCATAGTTTCTCGCTCTTCATTGACCCACAGGCAATTCAAGTCTCTTCTACAAGAAATGGAGAGCGCATGTGCGGACCTCCCGCTGTACAGCAATGTTCGTTGGCTTAGTCGAGGTAATGTTTTGAACAGATTTGTATCATGTCTAGAAGCAATCAAGGTGGTTCTTGATGAAAAAGAACAACATTTCCCGGAATTGAATGAAGAGGACTGGCTGTGCAAGCTGATGTTTCTGGCTGACATAACTACAAATCTGAATGAATTAAACTTGCGTTTACAAGGGCAGGGTCAAACAGTACTTGATCTTTTAAACACTGGAAAGGATTTGCGTCAAAATTAGACATATTTTGCAGAGATATTACCACTAACACATACAAGTACCTTCCAAACGTAAAGGCTCATTCAAATCGATTTACTGTCAACAAAGATGAGCTTCAGAAGTACGCTGAAGCGCTCAAAGGAGAGTTTGCTAAACGAGGTCAAGACTTCAAAATTCAAGGGCCCATGTTTTCTTACCTCATCAAGCCTGACTTAATTGATCATACTAACATCCCATTTGACCTATCTCTTTTCGAGTGGATGGATGTTGACAATTTTGAAATGCAACACATCGAATTCAAGGCATCAGAGTTATGGACGATAAAATTTGTAGAATTGCGAAAAACTCTTAAAGGAAGCTGCTTGGAAAAGTCAGCTGCGATCCTCAACTGCTGGACATCCCTGCCTGAAGCGTTCACCTGTTTGAAGAAAGTTGCATTTGCTCTACTTTCAGCTTTTGGGTCAACTTATACATGTGAACCACCCGTGTGTTACCGGGGCCCGAAAGGGGAGCAAAGAATAGTAACACTGTCCCCTGCCAAGCATGTCGTAGAAGGCGACTAAGGAGGGTTGGGCATGGGGCCGGTTACCCCATCCTGTAAAAAAAATTTAAACCACAAAAAAACTTCAACAAATATGGACAAGTCAAATAAAGAAAATAAAACACAGCCATCCAAGACAGGGGAAGGTCCTCTCGCGGGGAGGCGTATGATGCAACACAGAGAAAGCCGAAAGGAGTCTGTGTTGCTGACTAACCTTCTTTCTTCTAGGAGAACTTCCAGATTTGGCACCTGGAATGTTCGGACATTGAACGAACAAGGGAAAGTGGCACAAGTAGCAGCAGAAATGAGGGAATACAAAATCGAGGTTCTGGGAATGTGTGAAACAAAGTGGAAGGGGGTAGACAGGAAGAAACTCATCACAGGTGAATTGGTGCTGTCCTCAGGACACGAAGACGAAAGTTCACACCACAGTGAAGGGGTAGCTCTTATGTTATCTAAAGAAGCACAGAAAGCACTCATTGAATGGGAAGCTGTGGGACCCAGAATAATAACAGCTATTTTCAAAACAGCTAAAAAGAAAATTCATGTCAATGTCATCCAATGTTATGCACCAACTAATGACAAAGAAGAGTCTGTGAAAGAAGCATTTTATACTAAACTACAGGAAATTATGGATAAAGTAAAAAGAAGAGACATCACAATTTTGATGGGTGACATGAATGCAAAGATAGGTACAGTCAATACCGGATTTGAAGAAGTCATGGGAAAACATGGGCTAGGAGTAATGAATGAAAATGGAGAACTATTCGCAAACTTCTGTGCTTCAAATCAACTGGCTATAGGAGGAAGCATGTTTCCACATAAGAGAATACACAAGGCAACATGGATATCACCAGACCATAGAACAGAAAATCAGATCGATCATATATGCATAAAGAAGAAGTTTAGATCATCATTGCAGGATGTAAAGGTATATAGAGGAGCAGATGTGGCATCAGATCACCATCTTCTGATAGCCAAAGTAAAAATGAAACTCAAGAGATATGCAACAATGCAAAATTATAGACAACAGTTTAATGTAGGACAGCTAAGAAATCAAGAAACAAGAGACAAATTTGCGGTCACAGTATCCAACAAATTCCAAGTGCTCCAACAGTTGGAAGATGTAGAGAATACAGAAGACTATTGGCAGCAGGTCAAAACGGTATGGAAGGAGACATGTGAAGAAATACTGGGGAAAAGGGAAAGACAACAAAAAGCATGGATAACAACAGAAACCATCAATAAGATAAAAGATAGAAAAAACAAGAAAGCAGAGTTAAACACAAGCAAAACCAGAAGTTCCAAAGCCAAGGCTCAAGAAGTGTACACAGAAGCAAACAAAGAAGTAAAAAGAAGTATCAAAAGAGACAAGAGGAAGTATATTGAGGAGTTGGCAAGAGAGGCAGAAGATGCTGCAGCCAAAGGAAATATGAGAGAACTGTATAGCAGCACAAAGAAGCTAACAGGGAAATACAAGCAAACAAGTTGCCTCATAAAAGATAAGAATGGGAAACTGCTCAGCAATATACAAGAGCAAATGAAGAGGTGGACAGAATATTTTGGGGACCTTCTCAATAGACCAGCTCCACAAAACCCGCCGGACATCCAGCCAGCAGAAGAAGAGCTACAAATTAACGGTGAAAGACCAACGAAGGAAGAAATAAAGAAAGCCATAAAGCTTCTAAGAGATGGAAAAGCGTCTGGACCTGATGGCATTCCAGCAGAAGCCATCAAAGCAGATATCGACACGGCTACAGAGATGTTATATAAATTACTTGGTAAAGTCTGGGAAAAAGAAGAGATACCAGCAGAATGGAAGGAAGGATATCTGGTTAAGTTGCCTAAGAAGGGAAATCTACAAGAGTGCACAAATTATAGAGGAATAATGTTACTATCAGTGCCAGGAAAGGTATTGAACAGGATTATCCTTGAGAGATTAAAGGAGTCCATAGACAAGAAATTGAGAGATGAACAAGCAGGTTTTCGACAAAACAGATCATGTACAGACCAGATAGCCACTTTGAGAATAATAGTTGAACAAAGTCTGGAATGGAATTCACCACTATACATCGGATTTGTGGACTACGAAAAAGCATTTGACAGTGTGGACAGAGAATCACTTTGGAAATTGATGAGGCATTATGGAGTTCCCCTGAAGATCATTAATTTAATAAAGAAAACCTATGAAGACATGACGTGCAGAGTTCTTCATGAAGGACAGCTTACAGAACCATTTGGGATCAGAACAGGAGTGCGACAGGGATGCCTCTTGTCTCCATTTCTTTTCTTGCTGGCAATAGATTGGGTTATGAGATCATCGACAACACACAACAGAAATGGAATCCAGTGGACTCTGACTAAGCAGTTGGATGATCTGGATTTTGCTGATGATTTGGCTCTCCTGTCCCATAACCGTAATCAGATGCAGGACAAATTGGAAACACTCGATGAGAGGTCACAGCAATTGGGTCTGAAAATACACAGGGAAAAGACAAAAATAATGCGAATAAATGCAGGTAATGAAAACAGGGTTGAACTTGAAGAAACACCAATACAAGATGTAGAATCATACACATATCTTGGCAGTAATATAGATAAAGTTGGAGGGACAGACAGCGATATCAAAATAAGAATACAAAAGGCAAGAGGAGCTTTCATTGCATTGGGAAATATATGGAGATCAAGAGAAATAGGATCCAACACGAAAATAAGAATCTTCAACTCAAATGTGAAGTCAGTCCTATTGTATGGCTCAGAGACATGGAGAACAACAAAGACAACAACCAAAAAGCTACAGACTTTCATAAATGGGTGCTTGCGTAGAATAGAGGGATTAAAATGGTATGACAAGGTTACCAATGTGGAACTGATGACAAGAACTGGACAAGTGCCAGTGGAACAAGAGATGAGAAGAAGACGATGGCGATGGATAGGACACACACTGAGGAAGCCTGTTGATAGCATTACAAGGCAGTCCTTGTTCTGGAACCCCCAGGGCAAGAGAGGCAGAGGAAGACCAAGAAGTACATGGAGAAGAGAGTTGGAAACAGAGGTGAAAATGATGAGGAGAACATGGAAAGAACTTGAGATGATGGCACGTGACAGGAGGACTTGGCATGTGTTTGTTGAAGGCCTATGCTCCTTTGGGAGTGGAGGGTTATGAATGAATGAAATACATGTGAACAAATTTTCTCACACATGAAAGCTGTTTTAAGTCCACAGAGAAGTCGCCTAACACCTGTGCATTCAGAAGCCTATGTGAAGCTGAAATTGACAAAATACACACCTGATATTGAACAATTAACCAAGGAGAAGCAAGGACACGGGTCCCATTAATTGATTAATGACTCAGATAAATAATAATCAATGATTACTCATATTAAAATTTTAATAACGTGTTTTATGTTTGGTTTATTTAATTGTTTTGTTCTTCAAACTATTGGACTTTCTGTCTTAACAAAATATACATATGTCAATTTTATTATAAAATTTCAGGGGCAAAGTCTTTTACAGACAGGGGGTATGATGTGCTGGTGTTATGGGTAGTGGGTTTCCCCCCTTGCTTCACCCTAGGCCTAGTGAATTCTTGTTCATGAAAGGAGCGACCATTGCGGTGTTAGTCTCTTGGCCTAGCAAAACCTCTCATACCCCAAGATCGTTGTGCGTGGTGAAGAGCCACACCCTCCTCGAGGTAGTCCTGGTAACTGAGGGTGCGAATCCTCAGGCTAAACACAACGGATCTAGAGGATCAAACCTCGATAATAAAACCGGTGCACTACACCGTACA